>PVKM010025535.1:0-19881 GCA_004027735.1 Carollia perspicillata | reverse complement strand
CCTATAATTCGGATGTTGGAACGTTTAAAGATGTCCTGGAGGTTCCTAAGCCTCTCCTCATTTTTTTGAATTCCTGTTTCTTCATTCGTTTCTGTTTGGTTGTTTTTCTTCCTACTGGTCCACTCCATTGATTTGAGTTCCAGTTTTCTTCCCATCTCTGTTGGTTCCCTGTGCATTTTCCTTCATTTCACTTATTATCGCCTTCAATTGTTCATCTAATTTGCTACCAAAATCAACCAATTCTGTGAGCATCCTGATCATCAGTGTTTTGAACTGTGCATCCGATAGGTTGGCTGTCTCTTGGTTGCTTAAAAGTATTGGCTCTGGGGCTCTGAGCTGTTCTTGTTTGAGTCATTTTTGGGTCGGTGGTGCCAGTTACATATGGGTGGTGGAGCCTCAGGTGTTTACCAGGGCGGGGCAACCTAGTTGCTGGGTTGTGATGCTGTCTGTGGGGGTGGGGTCAGAGAGGGAACAATGGCGCCTGTTCCACTCTCTCTCTCTGATTTGGGTCTCCTCTGCTGCCTCCCACAAGCACCTAGTTTATCTGCGGGCGAATGTGTGTCCATGGTCGGCCAACTGTGCTGTGTGCTCTGTTCGTCTTCTCCCCTCATCTGGGGTCTGTAAGCTCTGTGCTACCTACCCTCCCTGGCGCTCCCAGGTCTGCCGAACACTGCCTTTTCCGGCCGCATTCCCTCTCTGCTGACTGCCGATTCCCACCCTCTTACCTTTGTGGTTGAATGGTTGTCGGACTTCCGTAGTTCAATTTTCTGTGTTCTGGTTGTGTTATTGTTTATAAATATTTGTTGACCTTAATCTTAGTTGTGCGAGGAGGTACAGCATTTCCACCTATGCCTCCATCTTGGCCAGAAGTCCTGGACTCATAAATATTTTATACTTTGGGTTATAATCCAATGTTACTTTATTTTATTGTTCAAATTGTTTTAACTTTGGTTTTGGGAGCTGTTTCAGTTGGTTCCTGTGTCCCTTTCACATACCCACATCACTGGGGAGAAAGGGGGCACACTTCCATACTTTCTGACACTAGAAAATGCTCTAGGCTTATCTTGTGAGTTCCCTGACCCACCACTAGAATCAGTTATTTCTCGAAGAAGGCCTGGAAATTACCAAATTTAAACTTCTATAAAGACCCACATTTTTTCAAATATAAACAATTAAGCCAACTAACCCCTTCAGTTCCTAAGGTCTTCCCCAACTACTCCAACAGAACATTAAACACCATTAGGTCAAGAACTTAATTTTGATCTGCACTGAATCCCCAGAGCTTAAAAAACCATGCACAGAGTACACCATTCAATAACTACTATAGGTACTAAGTCTCAGAAATTCTGAAGCTCTGTAAGGACTCAGGATTGAGTCACAACATAACTCGCCATTCCAATGGAATCTGCCTAGATTTGTCCTGTTTAGACTCCTGTTCTGACATCGCTATGTCTAATTCACTGCATTGTTTTACAGTAAACAAAAGGCTTCCTTTTTCCATTGCTCCTCCCTTTGATTCCACTGCAGGCCAAGTTTGTTAAGTATTCCCCAGGAAAATTTCAGTGCAAAGGACTAATGTATCACATTTCCTATATTTTTTTCTATAATGGCATGTTGCCATTTACATCATCCTGTCCAAGCTCCATTCAAATGATCGTTTTAACTTGCTATGTAGAGTTTAAATGAAAGGCATAATGCCAAATCCTTATCAACGTTGGCAGGAGAAAAATTACTGACAATGAAAATGCCAAAAATCCACTGATACCTGTATATACAATGTCCCCTCCAAACATCCCATTGGTATTCATGTAAAATAAAGCCCCTGATACCTACCAATATCTTTTTATGAATTTGTAATATGTAGAAAGTGAAAAGCATAAGCTAAACATATACTGTCTTATGTGTACAGGGTTTGATTACAATTTAAAGGCATGTTTCCAGAGCCTATTCAAATACACACAAGAATAAGCCAAGATTATAATGGGATGGTTCTCTAAATAACTTTATATCTACAATATAATTAAAATATTTACTAAACAGCCCTGGCTGGTGTAGCTCAGTGGATTGATCATGGGCTGCAAATTGAAGGGTTGTGGGTTCGATTCCTGGTTAGGGCACTTGCCTAGGTTGTGGGCCGGGTCCCCAGTGGAGGCCACATGAGAGGCAACCATACACTGATATTTCTCTCCCTCTCTTTCTCCCTCCCTTCCCCCTCTCTCTAAAAATAAAGTTTTTAAATTTACTAAATAATTTGTCACAGCTTATTTTTTTGGGGGGAAGGTACTCACTACTGACCAAAAGGCAAGTAAAATAGTCCTAACTTTAACGTTAACAGGATACCAGAATGCTATTAAATCATACTACCTCAATAAAATGTAATCTGTAGCTATAACATAAGCCATAGAAAGTAAGTATCAGTGGCTGTATTTATGGTATGTGATCCTGACCCACTCCCCACAACTGACTGAATGGATGGTGAACAGCCACCACCCCAATGAACCAGTCACATCCTCTCTCCTGACTAGCACCGGGGGGTCAGAGTCCTTAAAAAGAAGGAAGTTTAAAACAAGAAGGTTTTAAATGGCCATAGGGGCCACTGGGAAAAACTGTTTCAGTTCCTGAGGCTTTCCATTTCCTGGATCCTATCTCACAGCCAGGATGTACTTTCTACTCTGGGTGTCAAAGCTGTGTATCCTCCCATTAATGTCCATTTTGTTTAAGTTAGTCTGAGTAGGTTGCTTTCCCGTTACTTGCAACCAAAAATGTATTTATTAAGATAAAGGTAATCCACAATGTGTACCAAAACACTGTCATAGACAAAAGGTACCTAACCAAAAGTGCACAAAAGTCATTAACATTTTGTAAATCAAAATGTTTTCAAATATTAGTCATAATCTTAAATATCAACAAAAAACAGTATCTGCCTTGGCTGGGATGACTCAGTGCATTGAGCACCGGCCTGTAAACCTAAAGGTCGTCAGTTCAATTCCCCGTCAGGGCACATGCCTGGGTTTTAGGCCAGGTCCCCAGTTGGAGGCATAAGGGAGGCAACTGATGGATGTTTCTCTCATACATCAATGTTTCTCACCCTCTTTTTTCCCTCCCTTTCCCTCTCTCTAGAGATGAATAAATAAAATCTATATGAAAAAAGCAGTGTCTGTGTTAAAAATTTCTATGCAAACAAGAACATATGAAGATGCTTATAATACTGAATTTTGTATTCAACCGGTATCTCTATTTGATAACCATATCAGCAAATTAGCATTCGTATAGATCATTAGCTTAGTATATATAGTTCATGAGCCAACTTGTATAGAACTAATATTTGTTCAATTATATCTACTTTCTCACCTGAAAGTCTTGGTTCTCAAAATTTAGTATGCATGTCACCTGGAGTGCTTGTTAAACTACACTGGGGGGAGGAAGGGTACACCCTCAGAGTTTCTAATTCAGTGGGTCTGGAATGGGGCCAGGACTAAGTTCCCAGGTAATGCTGATGCTGCTGGTCTCTGCACACCACTTTGAGAACCACTGCCATCAAGTAATGGTTCTTAACTTCCAGGGGGATGAGACAGCAGTGACTATGAAGGGCCACTTTGAAAAATCTGAGGAAAACTATGTGCTTACACACACGCACAGAGTAAAGGATTTACAGAAACTAAGAAGCTCATTTACGTCCTCTTCCAAATGATTTAGATTAAGAACTTTCTTAGAATAATAACATAGGGTCTTACATATATCTATGTGTTTCAAGTAAACTTTTAAAAAATTCCCTCAAGATTTCTTATTTTTATTTATTGATTTGAGAGAGAGTAAGAGAAAGAGAGAGAGAATGAGGAATGAGCAATTTGTTGTTCCACTTATTTATACATTTGTTGAGTTGGTCCGAAGGTTGTGGGTTATTGTTAAGCTATTTATACATTTGTTGGTTGCTTCTGGCATGTGCCATGACCGGGGATCGAATCTGCAACCTCAGCATATAGGGATGATACTCTAACCAACTGAGCTACTGAGCAAGGACTCAAGTAAATTTTAACCTGAAGTTATTTCACACATTCATTTAGTTTTCAAAGAGCATACGCTTTTTTATCCAAATTACCTACTAACATAAGGAAGATTGTTTAAGAAAAACTGAAAACAATTTCACCCTGACACAAAAAACAAACAAAATTATATCTAAAAATTAAACAAAAAATCTTTATCTAAATGTAATTGAACAGAAAAGATATTTAAGAGTAACTAAATTATCACATGACATACCTGCATTTTAAAAAAAGACCTCTAGATTAGAGCTAATGTACAAATTCCACTGAAACCTACACATTAAATCCACCATAACTGAACAAAGATCAAGAAACTCCTCTGAAAGTTTTCTGTGACACTGGAAAAATCCAGGTGCATAAGCACTTTTACAGAAGGTATAATATTCAGATGATGATATTTTAAGGTAAACAACTATGAAAGAGTTGAAAAATTGGTATGCTATAGACAATGTTTGTGTCCCTTCAAAATTCTGATGTTGAAACCTGACTGATGGTATTTGGAGGTGGGGCCTCCAGGAGATAATTTGTTTCACTCTATGTATTTACCTTGAAACTGACCAGGCCACAAAGAGAGGCTACTTATAGGAATTTCAGCTGAGAGTCCCAACTAAGGTCCCAGCTGACAGCCAGCTGAACTGCCAGAAATAATGGTGAATAAAACTTCAGATAATGTAGACTCCAGCCTTTTAGCCACCCCAACCGATGAACAGAGACATACAGACCTTGACGACCATGTTGCAGATTCTTTTTTTTTTAAAGATTTTATTTGTTTATTTTCAGAAAGAAGAAAGGGAGGGAGAAAGAGAGGGAGAGAAACATCAAAGTATGGTTGCCTCTCATGTGGCCCCCACTGGGGACCTGGCCTGCAACCCAGGCATGTGCCCTGACTGGGAATCAAACCAGCAATGACCCCTTGGTTCGCAGCCCGCGCTCAATCCACTGAGCTACACCAGTCAGGGCCCTTTTGCAGATTCTTGAGCAAAATAAATGTTGTTTCAAGCCACTAAGTTTCGGGGTAGTTTACTGAATATCAACAGGTAATTTGAACGCCATCACATTGCCCTGGCTGGTGTGGTTCAGTGGATTGAGTGCCGGCCTGTGAACTAAAGAGTTGCCAGTTCAATTCCCAGTCAGAGCACATGCCTGGGTTGCATGCCAGGTCCCCAGTTGGACGCCTGTGAGAGGCAACCACATGTTGGTGTTTCTCTTCATCTCTCTCTCTCTACCTCCCTCTCGCTCTAAAAATAAAATAAAATATTTTTTTATTTTAAATGAAAAAAAGAAAGAACACCATTATATGAGTTAAGAACAAATTAAGACCCATTAAAGCTGCTATTTTTCTCTACTAGACCACTTTTCAAAGCTACAGAACCATAGCTACAGATCTCCCTCCTAACACTGAGACCCTCATATCCAGACAACTACTAAACTCTGATAAACCTTGACCTGGCTACCTAGTCTGATGATGCCAATGCAGCAAATGGGTGACATAATCTTAACTCAAACATATTACACACAAAATAGAAACAGCTAGATATCATAATTCCATACTCATACATGTTACAGACTAACTCCGGTCACTCCAGTGCTTACCAACCAACAAACCCAGATAGTAACAGCTAATCAACAACACTCAGAAATGTGACTCTTCTAATACGAAACAAAGATAACTCACTGGACTTGGGGTAGGGAACACACAATATAATATACAGATAATGTATTATAGAATTGTATATCCAAAACCTGTAACTTTATTAACCAATGTCAACCCCAATAAATTAAATTTTAAAAATTATTTTTAGATTTTATTTATTTTTAGAGAGAGAGCAAGAGAGGGAAAAAGAGAGGTAGAGAAACATCAACATGCAATTGGTTGCCTCTCACATGCTCCTAACTGAAGACCAGGCCCACAACCCAGGCATGTGCCCTGACTAGGAATCAAACCAGCAACCTTTCAGTTCGCAGGCCAGTGCTCAGTCCACTGAGCCACACCACACAGGGCCAATTAAAAAAAATTTTTTTAAGTAACAAAAGCTAAGACTCAAGAGTCAATAACGTTAAGAAACAAAAAAGAAAAATATAATTCATGGTCTTTGCCTTTAAAAGACCTACCCCATTTCTCCTGCCCAGAACATCATCCCAGAGAGCCTGCTTACACTCAGCTGAATCAGATTCTACGGTGGGCAATAAAGTTCTTTCACTCTATGTACAATCTCTGGTCTCTAATAATCACTATGCTTTAACAGTTTAGAGGCCCCACAGAGACCATGTAATTGAGCCATCCAGTAAAGCTGATGGATCACCAACACTTAAGAACCTATTGAGCCTTGCATTTAGCAAGTTTTTGGTACCTTCTGATGGTGATTCAGCTGATTTCAGCTCAGCTCTGAGCTTGTTCTGTTCTCACCAGTTCTGTTTGTTCTGGCTCAGAGCCATCTGATTTCTCATGGCAGACATGGAGAGGCTATCATGTCTGCTTCTAGAGTGACAAAAGAGAGGGGATCTATTCTGCGTATATTCTGTTGTTAGTCCACCTGCATCTTATCTAAGACATTCATCAGAAAACTTATGGTATGGGCCAGATTCAAGGACTACATGTACTAGATTACTGGGTCTTTCTCAACTACCTAGGTGCTTTGTATATACATTTATTAACCAAATAGTGAAGAATTCCCATTTTTAATATTTGTTGTAGGGGCTGTCAATTCAAAGAATCAAGCATATACAAAAGGTCTGTCCAGAAAAAGTCCAGCCACTGTTAACATAATGAGAACAGTTTGCACAACATTGATGTAACCTGGCAACCAAGAGAGTGGACTGGAATGCACATGCGTGAACAATGACAACTTCATTGTACTAGTCAGTGGGGGTGGTAGACATCGTTAAGTGAGCATGTGTACTGTGTGCCCGTTGCATTCAAAATGAACAAGTAGGGCAGGGGTGTCCAACTCACAGCCCAGGCTGGCTATGAATGCAGCCCAACACAAAATCATAAATTTACTTAAAACATTATGAGATTTGTTTATTACATGTTGCAGTGTCACATAAAATAAATGTACCTACGCTCTCCCCATTTGTACACATGTGTGGTTTCAGTTTTACAGTGGTGTGACTTCAAGTGTGTTATCTTCCAAATGCAGATAGTAGAATGGACACCATCAGACATTGCATGTGCTAGTGGTACCTTAGCAAGGCAGCGAGTATCAACAATATTTCGACCTACCTTGCAATGTTAGGCATTTAATGTTATTTATAAGTCAGGTAAGTATTCTTATTTGATTACTAAAAGTACTTCCACACCTCAGCGGCGCCTCTCACACGGTCCCCCATGCTTTACAATTGGCCCTCCACCTCGCCCTGCATCAGCAGCCGAGAGGGCTATGGAAGGGTCCAAACCTTGCTTTCTATTTTCCTGTCAATTAATTTTCATAATAAAATTAAATAAAGTCCCTTACCTATTATTATTTTTTTAATCCCTGCATGGCTTCTATGACATCTCAAAAGAAAAAAAAACCCAAAAAGAAAAATTGCAGATGAAGGAAGACTGTTCAATGAAAAACTGACAGATGACTACTTTTTCATCGAGGCAAATAGCAAGGCACTTTGCTTAATTTGTAGGAATTTGTGCAAGTTTTCAAAGACTATGATTTGAAAAGGCATTATATGCAAAAACATGCTGCCAAATTCAATGCATATGAAGGATTGTATCGAAAGGACAAAATAGAACTGAAAAAAAGTCTGTCTACTCAACAAAATTTTTTTCAAAAAGTTATAACTCAGGCAGATTCCATTGTAAAAGCTGGTTATGTGGTAGCATATTTAATAGCAAAAAATCAAAACCATTTACTGATGGTGAGTTTATTAAGCAATGTATAGAAAGCATGGCAGATATAATTTGCCCTGAAAAAAGGGGGGATGTTTCTAAAATCAGTTTGTCTCACCAGACTATAGCCAGGTGAACTGAAGAAATTTGAAAATCCATCTAAAGAAGTTTGGAGAGTAAAGCTGCTAATTTTAAATTTTATGCTTTGGTGATGGATGATAGCACAGATGCTACAGATATGGCTCAACTTGCCATTTTTATTAAAAGCATTGATAATACAATGTCACTTAAGACATAGCTTCTTTAGTGCCATTAAAAGACACAGCTAAATCAAAAGATTTATATGAAGCAGTAAAACATGTTACCATGATTTTCTTTGTTCATTTTCAACATACCTGGTATAGTTACTGATGGTGTCTCAGCAGTGGCAGGTAAAAGAGAGGGACTTGTAAAATTAATAGAAGACAATACAACTACTGCCCAAAGCTCACATTTGGTTAAGTAAATGCATAATACATCAAGAAAATTTATGCACAAAAGCTTTAAAAATGGATAACGTCATGCAAATCATCATCGAGACTGAATTTCATAAGAGCCAAGGGGTTGAATTATTGCCAGTTCCAGGAATTCCTTAAAAGTATTGATGCCGACTATGGCGATATCATTTACTTTTCGAAAGTAAGGTGGCTAAGTTGAGGCCAAATGTTGAAAAGACCTTATGATTTGAAATATGTTGTCAGGGCGTTTATGGTATCAGAAAACAAATTTGTACCGGAACTTAACGAAGAAAACTGGCTCGCAGATTTAGCATTTTTAGTGGATTTAACCAGTCATTTAAATGAGTTAAACATGCATCTTCAAGGTGAAAACTGACTTATCGATACCACGTTTCAAACCATAACAGCATTCCAAATGAAACTGAAATTACGGTAAGCTCAAATTAAGGCCAACACTTTATTGCACTTCAACATGTTGGATAAACACAGTCCTATAAACAGCAAAAAATATGCAGCCTTGTTTTTCAATTTGATACAAGAATTTGAAAACAGATTTCAAGATTTTCGGGAAAATAATGAACATTCTGCTCTATTTGCGACTCCATTTTCAGTCAACATAAATATGTTACCTGCCAATTCCTAAATGGAATACTTAAGCTGCAATCTGATATTCACCTTAAAGAAAAATTTGATTGTCTCTCTCTTCGCTAGACTTTTATAGGTCCTGTCTTCCCAAAGACAAATCTCCCTTGCTTCACAATCATACCTTATTTATGTCATCACTATTTGGCAGCATCTGTACTTGTGAGCAACTATTTTCAAGAATGAAACATACTAAGAATAAAATTAGAACCACGATATCTGATGAGCACCTTGAGAACTCACTGAGAATCACAACTACTTCTATCAAACCAGGTATTGATGAACTAGATTCTCAAATACAATGTCAAACATCCCACTAGTTTTATGTTGCCCTCTGTTCTTTTACTTTTGTAATTAAAAATATTTTAAAAATCAATGACATTTTATTACTTACATATGTACATTTTCTGTATTAGTGATCACAAACTTAGGACCTGCTCAACAATTTTAAAAAGATTATCAAAAGGGCCACTGCGTGATTAGGGTTATTATGCGAGGACTTTTTTGCTTATCTGTGGTGGTGGATAACACGAAAATTATGCATGGACCTTTCTTTTGCCCATCAGTTTTCGTTAGTGTTTGTGTATTTAATGTGTGGCCCAAGACAACTCTTCTTCTTCCAGTGTGGCCCAGAGATGCCAAAAGGTTGGACATCCCTGAAGCAGAGCGACAAATCTCCATCAAATTTTGTATTGAACTTGAATGTTCCTCTACGGAAACAATTCAGATGATTCAGAAGGCTTCAGCTATAGGCAAATGTGATTGGCAGCTTCATCACAACAATGCACCCAGTCACGCATCATGGTTTGTGCAGAATTTTTTGGTGAGACATTAAGTCATCCAGGTGACTCAGCCCCTCTATAGCCCAGATTTGGCACTCGTGACTTCCAGCTTTTCCCAAAACTAAAATCACCTTTGAAAGAGAAGAAATTTTAGATCGTCAATGAGATTCAGGAAAATATGATAGGGTAGCTGATGGAAATTGTGAGAATTGTGTGAGGTCCCAAGGTGCCTTACTTTGAAGGGGATTGAGCATCACTGTCCTATGTACCAGTTTCTTGTATCTTCTTTAAAAAAATGTCTCTATTTTTCACATTACATAGCTGGATACCTTTGGGCCAGTCCACTCCTTATCTGACCAACAAATCCATTATGTCACCAGCCTATCAAAAACACTCACAGACTTTACTCTCCTAATATAAGCAGAGATATCTCAATGTCTTTTGGCTACTCCATTTCTCCTTCCCCAAAAATTGTCCCTCAGAGCCTATCTAGACTCTGCTAGATCAGGTTCCTTGCATGGCAATAAAACTTCTTCATTCAATGCTCAATTTTTGTTCTCTAATAGTCTTTGTTTTTCTCTTTAGTAACTGTTCCTAGGGTTCCCCACTATTAAAGTTTTATTTATCTTTTCCTTTCCCCTTTAAGTTTAACAGCATCACCAATCCACATGCTCATCAGGGAAGACTGGAAATGTATCCATCATCCATACACACTTTCCATAGCAAATTTTCTAAAATAGAACTCAGACTCTATCATTTACTTGCTTAACATCTTTAAATGGCTTGCCAAAACACCTTAGCACACACAATACTTTACAATTTGGTCACCCTAGCCGTATCTCCCTACCCACCCACAAGTACCTTTCATCCACTATACTCCTTCAGTACAGAAGGCCTTCTGTACAATTCTCCAGCTTCCAAACCTGGCTAAACCCTATTAATACTTTAAAATTGAGGACAATCATCACTTCCCAGCAAAAAGTGATCCTTAACACCTGCTCAGCACTCCACCAACCCAGCCAAGTCCCCCTTTCCTTTCCTAGTCCTCTCGTGGTACTGTTTTTACCTCTACCACAGCACTTATCGGAATATACTGAAATACCACACTGTAAACAACCTTAAAAACAAAGATTATATCTTCTTAAACCTCTTCTCCTACCACAGTACCTGAAACATATCAAGTACTCAATAAATATTTCTTTACTGAATGTATGATGTTCTCAGTATAATTGTCTTTACTTCAATGGTCTAATCTGTTTCTCTTTTTCCCCAGCTTTACTGAGATACAATTGACATATAACATTGTGTAAGTTTAAGGTGTATAGTGTGATGATTTGATACACATACATTTTGCAAAACAGTTACCACAATAAGGTTAGTTAACTGAGGTTCATTTCTTAAGGGGGAATAAAACCTTTGGTACATAGATACTCACTATCTTCCAGGCATCACCTTTTATATAAATTGTCCTTTTAGTCTAACAAAAATCATATGAGATGCATATAATTTTACCAATGAGGAAAGTGAGACTTAAGAGGCTCAAAACTACCAAGTGGAATATGAAGATTTAAAATTGAAAATTTTCTCAGTTCAGGATCCACCTTCTTTCCATTACGTTTTGCTGTTTATTTACAGGTAAAATCTAGAGGAAAAAACAGCTCCCCTCATGTATGGTGGTGACTTCATCCCTACCTAAAACATCATTATAAGGTGTAAAGAGTATTTAAGAACTCTTAAGGCAAATTCAAGCAATTATCATTGCACTGGAATTAAAAGGAAAACCAGACCAAGATAAACCACAGTTTATAAAGAGATGAAATTTCTAAAGGAACCAGCTTATGTCCTGGGAAAGAATCTTAGAGATTGAGACTGATGTCCTAAAGCAAAATCTTGAAGATGACTTTTGAGCAACACCGCAATACAAAGAAAGGCTAGAGAGAACAACAGGGAAGAGAACTTTAAGAAAAGAGGCTGTGATGAACAGCATGTTAAAAGAATTTTAAGCGGGGGTGGACTGGGATGGGAGTAAAAGACAGAAAACTGTACTTGAACAATTAAAATAAAAATAAAAAAAAAAGAATTTTAAGAACATAGCAAAAGGCAACAGAAAAACAGAACTAAGAGAACAGAGGCCAGGAAAAACAATCTGATAACAAACAAGTAAACTAACTATCCAGAATCAAAGCAAATCCATTCCAAAATCTCCTACAGGAAGAGCCTAGAACACTCACCAAGGAAGGCTGCCTTGACACAAAGAGTTCCGACATAAAGTCTTCTAGGAAATGAATGTTGTTGAGTTGACTGCAAGACAAATACTTATCCAGAAACCTAGGCTGCTGGTAGAGAAAGTAAAGGCTTAGGCCCAGGAGAAGACATAAAGAAAACTCAGAAAGGCAATGACACCTAAGTGTTAGCTAGGTTTAGAAGAATGAACTGGAAATCACAAAAGGCACCTGGGAAAGAGCTAACTGAAACAAGTGTCAAACTGAGAGACATGAAACTACTTATATTTCAACTATATGTAGTATAAATCCAGCAATGCTCTCATAATATGAAGATTAGCTATAAACCTGACCTCAGTGAACAGGGTGGTTTTACAAAAGGAGACAATGAATGACAAGGAAAGACTAGCCACTTGAAGTGGGAATAATCATATGCTTTTGCCCTTAGTAGTGTAATATTAAGTTAACGTAGATTAAGCAGGCAGCAAAAATCTTAGAAGACATTTTTGTTTGTATTTTTTGGGAAGAGACTTCTAGTCTTTATCTCTGCATCAAGTAGAAAATCACTTCACTTGAGAGACTGTCAATTGAGACTTTCTAAAATATATGATCACATTCAAATGCCACTAAAGGTGCTACTCTGAAAGAGCAGAGAGCTAATCTGCCAAAACACGAGAAATTGGTTCCTGCCACCACACCCAAACTGGTGCGACAGGTTAGTGTAAGCAGTAATGCAGAACAATCTGTTAATACTGCTCGAAAATTTTCTAAAGGCTCTAAGACAACCATCAGGGGAGAGAAAACAAATGATGGGCCATCCTGAGTTGAAACAAATTTAGCCCAAACAGGTTCTTTAAACTGTTCTTGGAAAACTATAAAATCACCCAGAGTTTGCCTCTCATTAGCTGAACTGATAAAGATAAGAACAAGTTGCTTTGCAAGATCCAGGTAAGAGTTTTCCTTAGATGATTGAGGGAGGGGTGGGGGGGATTCAAACATCCCCTGAGGCTCTTTCACCAGCACTTAACTGGCTCTACGGTGTCCTAAAAAGCAACTATTAGTCAAATGAAGTACACAATGAGGTCAAAAAAGGTAAGACAGAAAAGTCCCCATCCACTTTATCAATCAGGTGACCAGTATCCTCACCAAAAGCAGTTTTGAAGAGTACTGAACACTGGATTAGCATTTAAATGAAAGGTGGAAAATGTGGATAGAAAAGAGTGTAGACTACTCTTTTCTAAAAGTCAGACTTGAAAGAATAAATGCAGGAGTTAAAGAAAACAGGCTAAAAAAGGACTTTAATGTGAACCACATGTAGATATTTAAATTCTGAAAGAAGTGGAAAAAGGTATTGATAGGGTAAAGTTCCAGATCCCAAAAGGAAAATTAATTGGCCTTGGCTGATGTGGAACACACCTTGACAAGTCATCTTTGAAAACCCACCCAAGCTTCTATGATCTACTCTTTCTTACATGACACCAAATGCATTTAACTAATGCTGAGAGCACGCAAGAGTAAGAGAAAGAAATGTAACAAAATCCTAAATTCTACTTTTGAACTCATTTTCACATCTTCTTTATTGGGTGTAAAATATATTTACATAATAATAACTAATATTCATTGAGTGTTTACTACTTCCCAGGCACTTTATATGGTAAATTAAATTCATTCTACAAAAGGAAAATAAAGTTTACAGAAGATAACAGTCACTCAGTGAGGATGCATTTCTCTCATATAATACTGCCTCTTATCATGTTAACCACCCATCATTCTAGTGTTCTTCTAAGCCTCTGTTTTTAAAAAGTGGGAAAAGGTAAACTTTCAACCTCCACAAGTTTTGACTTAAGTTTTGGCACATTAATCACAAATTTCTCCATTTGCTTGGAAGTCTGAAGGTAAAATGGCTAAAGTATCCTGTGTAATCCACACCACATGGTTAATAACTCACCATTCCCTAACACACTCCTAACATCAGTCCTCCCAGGGAATATTTGCCAAATAAATGAAATGAATCTCCAACTGACTTAACATTCAGTCAGCTGTCAAAAGAGACATGGCAGAGAAAAAACAAACCTCTCTTAATCCAAAACACTCAGGCAGCCTATTTGACCTAAAACCTGGTTCTAAAGGAAGTTACAGAAGCTTCTGTCTCCCCTCATCCCTCTTTTTTTACGCTTGAGGGAAAATGAGACAAAAAAAGAACTGCTTAGGGAAAAAAACTGTACAAAGGCCTCCAGACCTCCCTGTCAAGATCTAAACCGTTTCGGAAAACAGTACAACACAGAACTTAGAAATAAGAGTAAAACACATCTGTTTTTAAAATCTAGCTCTCCCCAACACTTACTAGCTTTGAGCCCTTGGACAAATTACTTAACCTCTATAAGATCAGTGTTTGCTGGGAATATCTGTACCTACCCACTTCATAGGATTATTTTGAGAATTAAATTAGGTGATTTAGGTAAAGAATTTCTTAATACTTGGCAAACAGAAGTACTTGGTATTTACTACTATAATAAAAGGTAGAATACCTAATGACCGGTGCCACTGTATCCAAGGTATTGGGAGTTGATCAGGATCCCTTAAACCAGAGTGAGAGAAGAACTTCAAAGAGAAAGAGTATAAAACAGAAACAGGCAAGAAACGCCCTTCCCACTGACCTCTCCACACCCACCTGAGTATCATTCCATCCCAGGTAAAATGTTTGTATTATCTGGGTAAAAATAATAATAAATGTATCATTATTAACATAATAATAAAAATAATAAAAGTCATTTACGTAAACCCCTTATCATACACTTACAATACAAGCTAAGATTAACCATTAATTGTGTCATATTCACTATACTGCAAGCTTCAATTCCAAACTCAACTATCTTCACTGACATGTTATAAACATAACATGAATTATTTCACAACTTCAATTAATTAAAGGCATCATAGGCATCAGGAAATTATAGTCCCTACAATTCTGAGGCTTTAATAATATGCTTAAAACACTGAGGAACTCTCAACACTATACATTATTTACAGGTAACTTAAGAACATAGGCAACTACAAAAAGATTACCCAGAAAAAGGCTATGAGGAATTTTATACTCTCCATACAAAGGTACTATAAAAATAGAAAATGCAAATAAAACACTTCACTGGAGTGTCCCCCCAAAAAAACACAATGGGGGAAAAAAAAATAAAATATTTTTTTAAAAAAGGAAAAAAACAAAAAGAATTACAAGACCTGACAGGTGTGGCTCAGTTGGTTGGGCATAGTCTTGCAAAGCACAAGGTCACTGGTTCAATTCTCAGTCAGGAAAGATACCTGGGTTGCGAGTTTGGTCCCAGATTGGAACAGCTAAGAGAAGCACCCCATGTTGCTCTCTAACATCATCATACCTCTCCCTATTTTTCTCCCTCCTTTCCCCTCTCTCTAAAAATAAATAAATAAAATCTTAAAAACAAAAAAAAATTACAAAGAAGACAGAGGAAGGATATGGGTAAAAGAATAGCGTACAGATATTATATGTAATGACAGATTTCAGTATAATACCCTAATAATAGAAAATATTAAGAACACATGCACACAGAACCATTACAGAAATCATATATTAGGATACATGGTCGCAAAAAATCAGAAAGTTTCATAAAGTAGAAATATTATGAACACTCTCTGATTACAATGAAATGTCATCAATGAAATAAAATTAAATCCTTGTTCTTAATTAGAATGTTTCACTCAAATTATCAAAATATTGTCCCTATGATAATTTATCAATATAATTAAATCCCAATAAAAATACTAGCAGTCTTTTCCTGGAGCTAGAAAAGTTGATACCTAAGCACATATGAAAATATCACAAAAGAATCACTAGAAAAACATGTAAAAGAAAAAGCTATGGGGGAAGGGAACTCCTAACCCTAACAGAAACTGAAACAAACTACAAAGTCTCTATGATTAAAATCACTAACACATTAATAGATGTACATTAACAGACAGACTGATGTAATAGAAAGTCCAAAAACAGATCCAATTACATCACTATTTTCCCATAATATATTTGATTTACATCCCTTTAGAGTACATATACCAATGAAACATTTGTTTATGTAATTTTTGTCACACCTTTCTATTCATTCATACAGCCATAATACCACATTCAGGGACTTACTTTGACAGAGCAGGCATAATGAATAAATGATAGGAAACAAGGATAATTTACCTCAGAATCAACTGAGAAATAACTGCAGTATCACCAATTACTTTTTTGTAAAAGTTTTTATGCCAAGGAAATGTGATGATATCCTAAACTAACTCAAATTATTTGCAGCTTGGTTTGTTTAACACTGAAAATGACCATCCTCTTGAACACAAAGACTCACTAGTACTTTATTCTCAAAATAAGGCAAGCAAACACTGATCATTTATTAAAACTAAAACTTCAAACTGTCAAGTACAATAGCAGAAATATGTTCATCACATTGAAATTTAAAAACTAGATCAGCACAATTCTTGTTGACTCCTCTTGGTCTACCCTCAAACGTGGTGGTCATTATCCCAGGGTATATCTCCTTAGTCCTAGGTTACTTTGTCATTAGTGATTTTATGTCTTCCTTTCTAATTCTTATGTACAGATTTTCTTGTCTTATAAGCACTGGCTATAACTTCCAGTACAATGATGAATTAAAGCAGTAATACTGACTGCTCTTATTCCTTGTCTTAAAGCAAATATTGGGTTGGCCAAAAAGTTCATTTAGTTTTTTTCCATATGATAGCTCTAGTAGTACTTAGTTGTCTTTAACTTCATTCAAAACAATTTTGTTAGATTGTTGTGACTGTTGTCATATAAGCATGCATTTTAAAAAAACTTACCAAAATTGAATTTTTGTGCAGCCACTTTAATTTTGAAGATGGAGGAAGATACCCAGCATTTCTGGCATATTATGCTTTATTATTTCCAGAAAGTTAAAAATGCAAATGAAACACAAAAAAGGATTTGTGCAGTGTGTAGAGAAGGTCCTGTGACTGACTGAACATGTCAAAAGTGGTTTGCGAGGTTTCTTGATACTAATAACATTTTGGCCAAGTAATTCTTTGCTGCAGGGCTGTCTTGCACATTGGAAGATGTATTTAGCAGTATCCCTGGCCTCTGCCCAAAACAAGCCAATAACAGGAGACAGACAATATATTCAAAATATCCAAATCAACAAAGTTATTGGTGAAAATGGAAAGTGTGTCTTTTATTTTATAGAAAACATTAAACAACCTTTTTGGCCAACCCAATACTTCTACACTTGATCATTCAATGCAAGGTTTTTTTTAAGTTAATAATCCATTATCACGTTAAGGAAGTTTCTTCTAAGTTTAATTTACTAAGCATTTTTTAACATCAGTGGGTATTAGAAGTTGTTTCTGCTTCAATTATGATGAACATACACTTTTTCTATTTTATTCTGTTAATGTGGTCATCAATTAACATGTTTTCTATCGTTAAATTTGCCCTTGCAATCTTGGGGTGAAAGTGTGTAATTTTGGAAAAAATTCAAGATGATGTTCTTTTTTAATTATATTTTGTGAGGGATCAAACATTACTAAAATCATGTTATTAATCATTTGCTTAGGACAGAATTTCTGCTAGAGTACCTGCACAGAAAATATGCTCAAAATTGCAGAAGTGGTAGAAGTACTTGTATGTGCTCTGAATCTTTTGTTCAAGTACCATAATTACATGCTTATTTAAAATATCAGAAAAGAAAGCCTTCAGTCTAAAGCAATATAAGATTTCACTTTCCTTTTCCTGTTTTTTTCATAGAAAATAAATAGGCTTTCTAGGCTTTCATTTCTCAGAAAAATGTGTTAATTCTAAGTGAAATCAACTTTGTGGGGGAAAAAGAACTTAAAAAAAAAACTATACAGATAGAAATTATTGCCCTTTAAAAGTTATTTCAGTATCAAACACAATCCAGCTATTTAAATTATTGTGCTTATAATGAATAATATAAGATTAGAAAAAGGAGGCCTGTATGCAACTTTATACTTAAAAAGATGGTTTCTTTTTATTTGACAGAGAGAGAGAGAAACATCACTTTGTTGTTCCTTTTATTTACGTATTCATTGGGTGTTTGTTGGACGTGCCCCAACAGGGAATTGAACCCGCAACCTTGGAAATGGGGACAGCACTCCAATCAAATGACCTAGCCAGGGAAGGCAGAAGGATGAGTTTTAAATGTCCACAGTACAGTAACAGCAAGGAAATGAAATGAAATCAGTTAAGATTTATCAGACTTTCCTTTAAAAGTTAAAAACTAACATATTAATTATAATGTCAATTCTACAGTGCCAGATTTTATCTTTATGCAATATTAAATTTTAACCTCAATTAGCCAGTTAAAAAATTCTGTATGGCAAAAGTTACCATAAACATAGTTAAAAGAGAAATGACAGAAATGAAATAGAGTATAACAAAAAGTTAATATCCAGAACCTATAAAGAATGCCTACAAATTAATTAGAAAAAATTCAGACAGACTGGAAAATGATCAAAACAATATAAACATGGAATTCACGGAAGTAGAAGTGGCAAATAAAAATATGATTACCACAATGAGAATCAAAGAAATTAAATGTCATGGTAACATTTTAAATCCACCAAAATGGCAAAAAATTTACAAATCTGTTAAAAGTGAGGGATTTTTTCAAGTACATTATGTATATATTGTGGAAGAATTCTGAAAGTATACATGAGACATATTTCCTGCTCTTGAGAATTTTATAATCTAGTAGGGAGACCGTGACTAAGATACATAAAAGTACCACCAAATTACTTAGTGCACAAAAAGGTAATCCAAAACAGGAAAAGCTCAATTAACAAAACAAATGTTTATCAAGCACAAGTATATGAAGGCACTGTGTATGGAAAATAAACACTATAACTATGTTATATAATCTAGCAAGGCAGTTAAGACCAGCACAGTAGAAAGCATTAAGTGGCAAATGCCATAAGCACAAGCAAAGAGTTCTGAGATTTCAGAGGGAAGAATTTAAACCAGCTTCTAAATTATTCGGAGAAGCTGTACAGGGAGGTACAATGTTAACTGAACTCTAAAGATGGGTATAATTTTTAACCAGTACAGATGAGACTAGAAAAAGGATAACTGAGGAGGAAGAAAGAAACAAACAAAATTTAAAAGTGGAAAGGGCTAGATATATTAGAGGGTAAAAGGAACATTCCAAATCCTCTAGAATCCAGGTTAAATAAAGGGTGAAAGGTAAGGCTTAAAAAGTAGACTGGGTTAATTTTTGGAATGCCTTTTATGACAGGCAAAGAAGTCTGGACGTTACCCTATCAACAACAGGAAGATACTAAAGGTTTCTGAGAACGAGAAAGACATGACCAAAGTGAAGCTCTAGGTAAGATTACTCTGATATTGATGTCCAGAATGGGCTGCAGGACAAAAGGCTTAAAGCAGAGAAACCACTTGTTTAACTACAGCACCAGCCTCAGTCTGATGTAATAAGGACTGAATTATGGTACTGGAATGAGTAAGAATGGAAAAGGAAAGGATGGGCCAAGAGAGATTTCAAAAGAGAAAAAGTAGAATTTGACAATTAGGGTTGGGAGGAATGGGAAATTAATTATAAACTCAAAATTCTTCCCTTGTTTAGAAATGTTTATTAACTCCTGACTACCTACTGGCCTAAACTCCAGACTCCTTAGCCTATCATTCAAGTCACGTACAATCTGACCAGGTGTTCCTTTTCTTCCCCTACCTACCCTACTCCATGTACATAACCTAGCATTTTAATAGCCTTTGCTTTTGCTCAAGCATCTCTCTCCACCTGGAGATTAGAACTACTTGAGTCTAGAAGGTGGGCTTAGACA
>PVKM010025534.1:0-19882 GCA_004027735.1 Carollia perspicillata | reverse complement strand
CCTGGTAAATCTCTTCATCTTTCACTCCAGGAAGAGTTAACGAGAACCCGTTAGGAGGGAGTCAGGGGCTGTTCTAGGCGATGGAGATCCAGCCGGGATGGATCTTTACCTCCAGCTGGAGTGGCAAACAGGACAGGCCTGGTCCCTGCTCTTCTGGAGTTGACAGTCCAGCATGAGGGAGACACGAAAAACAAACTCAGTGCAATAAGGGAAGATTCAAAATCCCCTTGCTTTCTTGAAGTAATCACCAATTTCTACCTGTATGTTAATTTCTATACACTTGTCACTCCTCCATAGCTAGTAATATTTCAGTAGCTCCTAAAATAAGGATCAAAATCCCTAAATTGGCCTGTGGGGCCTGACTCCTCCATACCCTCTGCCATATTCTCTCCTCTCTGGGTCTCTCTAGACCTGCGAGGGCTGCTGCAACAGACACATATTTTCTCACAGTTCTGAAGGCTGGAGGTCCAAGATCAAGGTGTCAGCAGGCTTGGTTTTTCCAAAGGCCCATATTCTTGGCTTGTAAATTTCCACCTTTTCTGAGTCCTCACGTGGTCTTTGCAATATGCACGTACATCCCTTGTGTCTCTTCTTCTTATAAGGACACCATCCTATGTGATCAAAACCCCACCCTTATGCCATGACTCATTTAACCTTAGTCATCTCCTTCAGGCCCAATCTCCAAATACAATCACATTGGAGGTTAGAGCTTCATGATATGAATGGGAGGAGGGGTACTATTCAGCTTACAACTCACATATCACAGGCTTTTGTACGTACATTTTCCTCTGCTTAAAATGCTCTTTATTTTACAAACTCCTGTGCATCTTCTGGGTCTCAGAGTCAGTATCACTGCCTCCCAGAAGCCTTCCCGAATTCCCCTAAATCTCTCTCCACATCTCACCCACCACAGCACCCCAACCACACTTCACCTGGACGTGTGAGTAATGGAGCCACGTGCACCTCCTCCAGCAGTCTGGGGGTCCTGCTGTGAGTAAGGGGTTCATGGCACCTCCTCCAGCAGTCTGGGGGCCCTGCTGTGAGTAAGGGGTTCATGGCACCTCCTCCAGCAGTCTGGGCGCCCTGCTGTGAGTAAGGGGTTCATGGCACCTCCTCCAGCAGTCTGGGGGTCCTGCTGTGAGTTAGGGGTTCATGGCACCTCTTTCATCAGACTGGGGGCCCTGCTGCAACTGGGGCTTGTGCTTCTGCTCCCCAATGTGTCCCCGACACTCAGCCCTGTGCCTGGAACAGAGGAGGCACTTGATTAATAGATGTTGAGCTTACCCAGACAAGAAAGAACATGAGCTCTTGATGAGACCAGGACCCACCCACATTCCCCCAAGGCAGTTGGCAGTTATTGAATAAGTGATTGCCCATAAAGAAAAGCACCAACTCTGCTCGCCTCTCTCCCAGACTCCCCCCTCCCCAGCGGTTTTTCCTCCACACCCCTCCACACAGCCCTGCTCAACTGTTCTGCTCCACCCGGTGTGGTGTGTGGAGAAGGTAAAGCAACTCCCCCAGACTTCCCAAAGCCCCAGTAAGGAGGAGGTTTCCTGAAGAGACTTTGAAGTCAGGAACTCCAGACTTGGATCGCGGACATAGTGAGGAATTCTGCAGCCCAGGACTCATCATTGAGATGCACACGTGTGTGAGCACACACATCGCTGCTCCTCAGAGCACGCTCACCCACTCCACACCATGGCCTAGTGTTCCAAGTGGTTTCCCTTCACAGGCTTCTCAAGGAACTGGCTCCAGGGATCTCACTCGGAACTGCCGAAAAGGAAAATGCGGAAAGCCCCTCCAGAGGCAACCCTGAGGCCTAAAGGTTGTGCATTGCACGTGTGTGCTGTGTGTGTGAAAGCAAACCAGCCATTCCTGGAACTGAGCACAGGTGGGGAGGGCCTAACTCACACTCAGCTGCGCATAAGCACACCTATGATGTGTGTGCATGAGTAACTATCTCTGAAGATGTTTGGGTGAGTGCCTCACACACTGCCCATGGCTCCTACCAAAAAAAAAAAAAAAAAGACCTTTCTTTTCCCTGCTGCATCTGTTTCTATTTCCCTTGGGAACACCTGTTTCTCCCCAATGCACAGGTGATGATGCTCTCACCTTGCCGGTGATTCCTTGCCTGCATGCTGGTGGGCTGTGTGCTACTTTTAAGTACTAAGTCTTGTCTGCAAACTGGTCTCCAGTCTCCCAGAGGAATGGTGCAGAGGCACTAGGGAGAAGGCTTCCCGGCACAGAGCACAGTATGCTAATTAAGTGGCTGGGTCCCCACCCACGGCCTCACCCCACTCCTTCTGGGCCCCTGACAGCTGGCTCCTCCCACAGGCTGAGGGGGAGCGGGGCGTGGAAAAGGAGCTGAAAGCTGGAGAGCCCAAAATGCCGAGCTCTGCACTCCTTGCGCTGGAGTCTGGGAGCCACAACCCTACAGCTGCCTGTGAAGTAGTCTCCCCCCAAAAAATTGAATTTAAATTTGGTTGAGCTTCTTCACCTTTAAATGTGCAGTAAGTTTTTGCAATGATGGGCATGTTCTGTGGTCTGCACTGCCCAACACCCAATACGGCAACAGTACAACACAGAGCTCCTGGGCACCTGAAACTTAATTTAATCACTTTGTAGCTACAGGCTACAGGACTGGACGGTGCCACTCTAGATCGAAGTGTGGATGTACAGAAATGTGGGGGAGATAAACTATACCATGGGCATGCCACCAGCAAAGTCCAGGCAGGAGAACAAAGCAAAAACCAGTTTCTTCTACAAGTAAATTGCAGTGGTTAAAAAGGAGAGAGACAGAGGGGAACCTTTAGATTAGAGGATAGTTAAAAGACTTGTGAACCAGCCACAATGTTGGGTCTGGTCTAGATCTGATTTGAACAAAAGAATTATAATAAAAACATGACATTGACTAAACAATTAAAATTTGACCACTACCTGTATAATTGATGATATTAAGGAATATGATCAATCCCTTTTTAGTGCAATTATGGTCTTGTAGTTGTGTTTATTAAAATTTTTATTTCAAAGACATCCCCACAGAAATATTTATGGATGATGTAACATGATGGCATTTGCTTTAAAATAATAAGGGAGGGGAGATGGATGGGAATAAGACAGAACTGGCCACCAGTTCATGGCCAGGGAGGGGCAGGGTGGGATCAATCAGGTTCAAGAGACCATTCTGTCTACTTTTGCATATATTAGAACTTCCCCATATTATAACATTAAATTAAGCAAAACTAACCTGCCCCCAAATAAAAAAAATATCTTAGGCATCACCTAGCCAGGACACAGGGACCCCCTCTGGGTGTGTCATTGTAGCACCCCTTGTCCCAGCCCTGGTAGCAACAGCTCAGTGTTTGCGAGACAGCCCTTCTCTCCAAACCAGCCAACACCTTTTGGTCTTAGGAAAGCAAAATAAAGCTTCATGGAAGGCGTGCTTTTATTTCTACCAGTAGATAGCCACTGTTTCCCTCCCAGGCAGTGCGACCCTCTCTCCTGCCTCTTGCATGTGCATCGGCATGTCTGGAACTAGAGGCAGGGCAGGTGCAAAGGCAAGGAGAGGATTACAAGCAGAATGCAAACCTGAGTTTAAGTGAATTCTGTGCATAGTCACAAAACTGAGCTTCCATCCCATGCAACGGAATGAGGGACATCCTCCACTGGCGGTCACCCTCTTCCTGCAGGGACTCCTGGGGCATGTGTCCTTAAGTACCAGTTAGGATACTGACTGATACTCTCTAACAGAGAGACCAAGTAAACATCAGGGACCTAAGCCAGACAAGAGCTCCTTTATTTCTTACTTGGCAGGTTTTCAGGAACGAGGGCTTTTGCTGGCCCATGACTTGGTCCAGGTAGACCACCTACCAGGTCTGAAGCCCAGTTTGGTGAGAGCTACTCTAAGGTCCTGTGTAGAAGGACACGCCTGACTGGGGGCTGTCTGTTTCTGCTCACCGTCGCATCTCAGTGTTCAGCATTTCTCAATCAAATCCTGGCAAACCCCTCGCCTGGGACGTGCTGTGCTTTGCACGTAATCAAGACGCAGTAATGGCCCTGCCAAGAGGTTATAACGAACAGCACGCCCCAACAACACTGGGAAGGGCTGCTTTCCACCCGGAGCGCTGTGTGAGCAAATGTCTTCATTTTTGAGGGTTAGCAGGTGAATACGGTGTCTCGCAGGAGTGTTAGTTTGCATCTTTTTATACGTGAGGCAGTGAACGCGTTTCATATGTTTAAAGGCCACTGGTATCTATTTTCCTGTGAACTCGGAACTTCCTGCGGATGCCTTTTCTCCTTCATCTGCAGGAGTTTACTTAGCTATTGAGGAAATTAGCTCTTTGTCTATGTCACAGGTTGGAAACCTTTTCTTCTAACAAATTTTGTTGCTTACCTTTTGACTTTACAATAAATTGTTTTTTTTTAATTTTTCACTTATAGTTTACATTCAGTATTATTTCGTATTAGTGTCAGGTTAATAGCATAGTGGTTAGACAATCATCTACCTCACAAAGTATCCCTCCTATAAGTCTAGTACCCAGCAGCGCCATGCATAATTATTACTGTGCAATATTGTACAATATCATTTCCAATGCTGTACTTTATATCCCCGTGATTACTTTTTTAAGAGAGAGAGGGGGGAAGGGAGGGAGAAAAACATCGATGTGAGAGAACCATCGATCGGTTGCCTCTCGTGTGTGCCCCGAGGATCAAACCCGCAACGTAGGCATGTGCCCTGACTGGGAATCGAACTGCGACCTTTAGGTTCATGGGACTACGCCCAACTAGCTGAGCCATACCTGCCAGGGCCCCGTGACTGTTTTGTAGCTACCCATCAGTACTTCTAATCCCTTCACATTTTTGACCCAGCCCCGCAATCTCTTTCCCCTCTGGTATCCATCAGTCTGTTCTTTGTGTCTATAAGTCCGTTTCTATTTTGTTGGCTCATTCTGTTCTTTAGATTCCACATATAAGTGAAATCATATAGCATTTGTCTTTCTCTGCATTAGGAAAGCAGAAAATTTTAATTTTATGGTAACATATGTGCCAATGTTTCCTTTTATGGATTCCGGATTTTGTGTCGTGTTTAAAAAAACAAAGTCCTTCCCCATTTGGGTATTATTTAAATAAAATCTCCCATGTTTTCTTTTAATACTTTTATGGGGATTTTTAAAAAATTTAAATCTTGCCCCATCTGGAGTTTATTTTGGTATAAGAATTTTAAGAAGGAATTCTAAAGTTTGTTTTAGATGGCTACCATTTGTCTAAATATCACACCATTTATTAAATAATCTCCTTTCTCCCATTGATTTGAAATGACCTCTTAATCATAAATTAAGTTTCTATGGCTATTTGGATCTATTTCTGGACTTTCCACGATGTTTTATTGGTCTGTCTGTCTATTCACGTGCCATTACCAAACAGCTTAATTTGTTTTAGCTTTATATTTTAATTTCTTTCAGGCCTAGACTATCTTTTATTTTTCTGATTTTGATTATTTCCATCTGTTTCTTTTTCATATAAACTTTAGCACATTTAATTCCAGAAGAGGTCATATTTTTTTAAATTGGGATTATGTTGAATTAAATATTAATTTAGAGACAGGTGGCTCATGGATAGAATTCAGCTTCCTCTCCATGGGTATCTTTCCACTTATTCAGGTGTTTGCATGGATTCCTTAGTAGCATCTTCAAATTTCACTCATGTACTTCTTACACATAACTTAGTATTTCCAGGTATGTAATCTGTAGCTATTATAAATGGACTTTTGTCTTTCATTGTATTTTCTGTCTATTCTATTAGAAGATACTGCCTTTGTTACCCGGACACCTTACTGAATTCTACTGTTGGTAATGTTTTCTAAGTGAATATACAGAGTGTTCTGAGTATAAAGTCACATCTATGTGCAATAAGTTGGCCTCCTTTTAATGCTTACTTCTTATTCTTCCTGCCTCCTAATCACATTGGCTGTGATCGTGACCATCGTCCAGCAGTGACAGGCAGGCATCATGGACATGTCATGTTCCCAACCGGAAGGGGACCACTGGGGTTCATGGTTAAGCACATGGTTAAACGTGTGTGTGTTCCCCACTCTCCCCTTCACCCACATTACCCTTGTGTGCCCTGTTGTTTTCACAGCTGGGACTGGGGGGAGGGCGCCCGAGGGGACAGACGGAGAGCAGAACTGACTCAGAAAATCAGCACAATAGAAGAAGCCTGTGGCTCCAACCCAGAGACCCACAGAGGTGCCTCCTTCTCCTTTCTCCTCATCTCCCGGGCTCTCCGACTGTGGCCACCCATGCCCAGGACCTCATCCCTCATAGCGAAGGCTCCCTGGAGCTTGGATTCTAGTCGCAGCCCTGCCACTGTCCTGAACCTGGGCTTTCTCATCCACCTACCTCCCAGTATGGGTGTGAAAACCACTTTTTGTAAGCAACAGTGCAACCAGGGGGTGAGGCAGCTGATGGCCCTGGAGCCGAGCTGAGCTGCACAAACTGCACTTGAAATGATACTTCGTCTCTCCAACCAGCAGGACATGATTGGAGTCGTGTGCGTGGCCAGCCACTCGGCAGGACTCTTCCTTCCAGTGGCATCCAGACTTACACACGGGCTTGGAGGACTGGGCCAGGATGAGCCTCCCAGGCCTGTCAGGCTTGTCTCTCAGCCCCTGCAGCGGAGCTCTGCACTTCCCAGGAAGGGAAAATAAATGGTGACAACATTTCTGACTGGTGCCCTGGGGCCTCTGAGGGCAGGGCTGCTTTTCCCAGGCAGAGAAGAACCTTGACAGCCATGGGCACACACTGGCTGCAGCCAATGCCCAAGCCTGTCTGCCTGCCACTGCAGCTGGGCTGCTCCAACCCCATGGTGGGGCAGGGTGTCTGCAGGGCCAAGGACAGCTCTGTTCTGCTCCAGGCAGCCACTCCCAACTTCCAAAAGCATTTTTCAAAATGCAATAACAAACAGCAAATGGGGAGTAGGAGACATCCCCCACAATTATGAGTGTAAAGCAAATTGGTAAGGGAATCAGTGAGACCATCAAGGGATAAATGGACAAGGACGGGAACAGTTTCCAGAAGGCACAGCCTTCTTTTAATTTATTCACAGTTCCTCAGTGTTCTGCAAAGAGCATTGATATTACTTTGGCAATCAGAGAAGAATTATTGTATTAATCTAGACAGCTATTCAAAAAAGGCCTGAGGCATCTTCCTTGCTGTCTGTTCACAACAAAACAGCAACCAGTGTGCGCTTAAGTATCAAGCTGACAGATACTTGGCACGAGGACTAGGAGCCACCCTGAGCTCGGAGGGGAGGGCCGTGAGTCTGGGCACAGGAGGAGACAGAAGACACAAAGTAGGAAGGAGAAGAATAGGTGCCAGGGCCTGGGATCCATTGTCGGACGTCCCCGTGTGTGTGTACCAGCTCAGCTGCTTAGCAGCTGTGTGACCTTGACCAGCACACTCAGGCTGGCTAAGAGTCACCACCTTGTCTCTAAACTGGGGGTAGTACTACATACCTTTCAGGGTCGTTGTGAGAAGTCACTGGGATGCTGTGACTATAGAAAGGACTCAGTCCTGTGCCTGACACAGGGTAAGCTTTCAGTAAGTGTAAGCTTCAGTTTGCCTGGTTCCTCTGATTGAAGAGGGCTCATTCTGGGGTCGCAAAGAACACTTCCGGTGGGATTTTAGCCCTAGCTGCTGGATTTGTACTGTGTGGCTTGGGCAAGTCCTGTCGCTCCTGGGTCCCTGAAGCCTCTTCCAACCCAGACGTTCCGAATCCTGTTCTTAGACCACCCTTGTTGGCCTGCTTTCTGTTTGGGCCTCTCTGCCATTTCCATGGAGATGAGGGAAAGAGCAGAGTACTGAAAGTCCTTCCTTCAGGAAAAGGCTCCTCCCCTCCCCAGGGAGCCCGCATCCCAGTGACTCAGTTTCCTGGACCCACTGAAACCAAAGGGATTTCCCGTCCCAGAGGCCTCTGGGGCATTCTGGAGCAAGGAAACTGGGCCAGGTGACCCTTTGAGGTGACGCCCTGGGGAGCCAGACTAACTCAAGGGTGGCTCTGCCTACACCCAGGCAGCTTTCTTCAGGTTGGCGCCAGATCCCTCCTCTCCTGCGAGTACGTGCTTGTCCTTAGGGTGCAGGAGGAATTCTCCACAATCCCTGCTCCGGGAGTCAAGCTCTCAAGCTCCAGAAGACAAAACCTCATAGAAAGGCCTGGAAGGGAATGCGAGTACCTCACACCCACCTGCGTAGACAGGACCCTCGCCTCTTTCCGATGCTCCATGCTGACCCAGGAGCAGGGCCTCCGGCCTGGGATCCACTCACCTGGGGTCCCCATCCACACCTGCATAGCCCACAAGTGCAGGGATTGGATGTCCCATTCCTTGGCACTTTGACCAATGCAAGACAGAAGCTTCTGGATGAATTATGCCCCTGGGAAAGGTCCCACTATGCATTCTACATGGTGTCTTTAGGGCACGGTCCTGTGAATTGAGCAGTTTCACTTACAGATGGCTAGTGTGACATCGTCTCCTTTTGGATTCTTTCCAGAGTGCCCCTAGATTCCTGCTTCTGCCTTGTGGAAAAGTGAGTCTTTCCCTCACCATCACTATCAAAATCTGCCTGTTTTGCATAATAATAATAATAAAACATTTACTTAATGTTTATTCTGTTCTAATGAATGTCCCTTAGCGCTTTGCACCCACTGATTGGAATTCTCACAATAAACTTATGAGACAGGCACCTGTATTACCATTTGATGGGTGGGGAAACTGAGGCATGAAGCAGCATAAGAATCTGCCCACATCGTCACAGCTGGTAAGCACTAGATCTAGGATTTGCACCTGGGTGCTCTTGCTGCAGAGTCTGCTTTCTTGGAGTTAAACACTGACAGCTCTGGGGGCACCACTTCCTTACACCACAGTTTAGGAAGAGTTTTCACACCTGTTTGATCGTATGAGCCTACCCGGCAATCCTGTGCTACATCCACAGCGGACATAGTGCTGTCTCGTTTTACAAGCTGGAAAATCGAGACCCAGAGACTATTAGGAAACTTTTCAAAGTCCCAAAAAGCTAGCAAGCAGCAGAACTGGTAGTAGAAATAATCCTTATAGTTAATCATACACTAACTTTATTACCATGTGTCATGCCCTATGCTGAAAGCATTACATGCATCACGCACTTTTGCTCTCATAACCATCCTACAAGGTAGTTATTAGCTCCCTCATTTTAGAGAGGGCAGCGCCAACGTGCAGAGAGGCTTAGCAAGGTGACAACCAAGAAAAAGCAGAACTGACATTTCTGGTAACAGCTTTATTGAGATATAATTCAAACACCATAGAGTTTGCCCATTTAAATGTGTAATTCGACGGTTTTTAGTACATCCAGAGTTGTGCAACCATCACCACAGTTAATTGTAGAATATTTTCATCACCAGAGCTGGGGTTTGAACCTACATCCATCTAGTTCCAAGCTTAAGCGCATAATCGCCACATTATATTGCCCCCAAAATGCCACCAGGTCAAAGCTACATCCATGATACAGCCCTGTCTCTCAGGATGTAAACCACCACTCCAAGGCCCAGGCGCTTTCCACCAAGGGGCCCCGCCCTCCACGTGAGGTGCAGAAATCCCTGAGGCTGCTGAGGAGGGTGTGGAGAGAGCCCCGGAGACCCAAGAGGGAGACCCAAGAGCCGAAGTGAAACCTCTCTCACATTTGTCAACCTCATGCCTAGCTCCTTCCCTGCGAACCCTAGCAAGTCTGGCTCTTTCTCCCGCTCTGGGCCTATCCGGATCCCAAAGTCTCAGGTAGTCCCGTCTGCCCCCAGCATGGTCAATTGCATTGACTTGTTACATTTCCTTCATCGCACTTTTTTTAGCCAGATTTCCCTGTGCAGCACTGGTTCCTTTGTGCTCTGATCTGTCCCTCTCCCCATGAGGAGAACATAAACTCCATGAGGACAGCCTTTCCAGCCTGGCACAGCATTGCCTGGCATACCAAGCACTGTGCTTGTCACTCTGGGCAGAACTCTAGCCCCTGGCAGAATTCACGTCCCCGTGGCAGGCAGGTATTCGCTGAGTAAATGACTGAGAGGCTCAGTTCAGGTGGAACCATCCATGAAGCCTTTGGCGATTCCCTGGCCTGGAACTCATCTCCCTCCTCCGAATGGCAAAGCCAGGCTCTCTCCCTCTCGTAAGGTCCTCAGCACCACACCGTCTGCCGTTCAGAGGCCTGTGCAGTCATTTGTGGGTTTTTCCCCTCCCAGACCTCAGGCTCCTCGATCTAGCTTCACGCCTAATTCATCTCCGTGCCTCCCGCCTCCGCCCAGCCCTTGGCTAAGTGCCTCGTACTCTGTCGCTGCTCCGTCAGTGCTGAGTGAGTGGTGTTGACTGTCGTCATGGACACCTAAGAATAATTTGGAATTCTGTGTCTGTGCATACCAAGCACCATGCTTGTCACTCTGTTCAAAAGGACTACGGATTGATGGGAATGGGATTTCCAAAGATGAATATTGCTGGACAATAGGATCGAGTGCTTGGCTGCCAGGTTGTTCCGATGATAATTTCTCCCCGCGTTCAGCATAATTGGAGGGTTGCACCTGGGTTGTTTTACACCACCTCTCTGCAGAGGAGGGTGATTAAATGCAGGGAAGGTGAAAATGAAATGCAACGATCTTATTAAGGAAATGGGAAAATGACAAATGTCACAGGGTCTCTAAGAGGACACAGGGAAGAGAGAGACATTTTTTCAGTGCTGATTGGAACTTCAATTTAAGGCGTTTTAAGGCCGTGACTTTGTTCCTGTCTGGTAGGTTTCCACCAGCAGACCTGATGCTGTAGTAGCTGGTCAGCATTTTGGCAGCATGCTCCACAGTGCTGTCTCGGTACAAGGAGATCTTAGCAGTTGTTACCTACCAGTGGACAGATTTGGGGAATGTTTTGCTTCACCAGGAGAAACGCAGCTCCCTCTGGCACCCACCGTGCCCTCCCCACTCTTCCCCGCCCTCCGTGAGCATGCCCCTGCCAGACCACATTCCAGCTCCCCACATGCATCATCCCCTCGCCTCCTCACTGCCGGTGCTCGGGGCTTCTTCCCCAGGGGATGCTCTGTGGTCGCCACCACTTCCACATCCTTCCACCAGGCAGCTTCATCCTTACCCCTTAAGACAACCCCAGCACTCGCCCTCAGCAAGTCCTTCCCTGAGCGATCTGTCCCTCCTCGTGACGTCACTAGATCTTGTTCTTGCCTTGGTCATAGCAACTGTCATGTTGAGTTGTCTACATCTATCTGCCTCCCCCACCAGACTCCAAGGTCCCAGAGGCAGGGGCTGAGTCTTCATTAGCTCTGTATCCCTCCTGCCTAGCCCAGTGCCTGGCACCCAGTAGATGCTCGGTAAATGTGTGCAGGACATGCCATAGGACATAAGTCAAAGGGTCAACTGCTGCCCAGGAGCTCAGAGTTGGTTCAGGTCCTTGTCAGTTGCCCAGGATCAGTACAGTGTCCTCCTCCAGAATGTGTCCCCTGGGGTCTTTCTTACCCTGGTTCCATTGGTCATAATCCTGTGCCAATCATGGGCCTAGTAACTGTGTGCTGAATCAATGACCCTGTGTCTTTAAAAACCCAAATAATACATCACCAGTCAAAGGTATGGTTGGCATTTCTTAGAGCCGAGTCAGAGTGAGGATGAGGTCTGAAAGTCCAGAGAAAAGAAATGCGCTGACACATGAGGTGGCGCTGGGAGCTCTCTGACGCTCTGAAGACAGTGGGAAGAGGTCAGCATGTGCCCTCCCAGCTGCAAGGAGCTCCCCTGCCTCCTTATCCTCACCAGTCCCAACAGGAATTCTCACTCCACGTGTTCTGTTCTGCGGGGCTTTGAAATATACTTGTACCCTGCCCCTGCTGGGCTGTGAGCTCCTTGAGGGCAGGGACCGTGTCTTAGTGAGCCTGTACACCCCCGATGCTCAGCACGTGGAAGAGAAGCCAAATGAGTGCTGATGAGTTGCACTGCTGAGCTCAGATGCCCAGCGATTCCGCCTCACCTGCCTCCAGTCAGGGTCTTCCTTCTCTGCCAACGCCAACAGGATCCTGTCACACATCCAAGGTCAGAACACACCCCTGTGTGGTTTGCAAGAAGGATAATTTGCTTCTTGTTAGGAGATCTTGTCAGCCTCTTCTTTGTGGAGGTGAAGTTAAAAAAAAATCTTGGCAGAAAGCTAATCCAAATGGAAAGCGACTTGGAAGGAGGCTCAGCAACAGTCCGAAAGGTGTCTCCTCCAACAACCTCTTACTTACATCTCCAGAAATTCAGAGTAACAACAACTGCAGGTCACTAGCATCTTCCGCTGCCAACAGTATAATTAAATCAGCTTTGTCCATGACCGCTGGCCCCCCTAGACCTTGCAGAAGGAAAGCCAGTCATTCAAACGTAAGTTTGGCAGAGGAGCCTGTCCTTTGCTGGCCCAGCCCAGGTGGGTTTTCATTCCAGTTTCGTGAGTACTATGTGCCAGGGCTATAAAATTCAGGCTTTAGTAAGGCCCATTTTGCAGCTGCAGGATTGAGGCACAGAGAAGTCAAGTAACTGCCCAAGGTCACACAGCAATCAGCTCGGCCAGCATTCACAGTGTACATAACCAGGATCTCTAACCATCACACACCCTGCCCATGGTCCTCACTGACCACCAGCCTTCCCAAGTCCTGATCCCCACATATGCCTGGAAAGAGGTCAACATGACAGCTCTCGGGCCCTTGTCTTCAGAAGGAAGGGTGCTCTAAAAACAGAGGGATGGAAAAACATCTTTCAAGTCATCAACCATGTAACAGACCAGATGTAAGTTTCTAATCAGACGTTCTCCATCCCTGACAATGAGTAATAAAAATAGGGAGCACTGGATGTCAACTGTAATCGAACAATGAAATAAAATAAAAACAGGGGACATTTACTGAGCACTTAGGCACTGCTATATTATCCTCAATAACTCAGTGACGTGGGTGCCATTATTATCCCGACTGCACGGATTTGGAAACTGAGACAGGGAGAGGTTAAGGAGCTTGCCCACAGTCACAGCAGTTGTTGGTGGAGGAGCTGGGATTTCCTTCGGTGAGCAGCTCTTTATCAAGTGCCTTCCACGTGCTGTTCCGGAGCTGGAGAAACAGTGAACAGGTGGTCAGAACCCCACTGCGTCCATGCTTTCTATCTCGTCAGTGCACACGCCTGGGAAGAGGAGGAGGATGATGATGATGACACCATGACTGCTGCTGTTTACAGAGTACCTACTATGTGCCAGGCCTCAGTCTGCTCAACTATAAAATGGGGCTAGTATGGCCTACCTCGTGACAGGGTAGGAGTGTACTGTTTCTTTCAACCCTTAGACAAGCTCCGTAAAATACCACAGTGCCCATTTTATAGTGCACACACACACGGCTGAATCAAGTTAAGTCCCTTGTCCCTCCCTGACCCATGAATCCCAAAGTCCCCAGGCTCCAGGGCCCAGCTCAAATCACCAAAGAGGCCTTCCCTGGCCTCCCCAGCCTGGCCACCTCTGGCTCCTCTGGGGTCCTATCATGACAGTGATCTGAGCAATCAGGAGGTAGGCATGTGAAACCAGAGCAACGTAAGAATGCACTGGGCAATGCTTGTAAGTGCTGGCACAGAGTCCGGGCCAAAGCTGGGGCTCGTCTCCCCGCCCCACCGCCCAACACCCACTGGGTGGAAGAGGCATCAGGGGTGCTGAGCTGCGGCTTCTCTAACTGTCAGTACCTTCGATCTTTGAATGACAATAGATCCTCTATCAGGCTGCAGTGCAGAGACAAACTCAGACAGTATTACTTTCTTGGAAAGGTGACTTCACTATGCGACATTGTTCATCCCCAGAAAGGAATTGGGTGTGGCCATCCCTGAGAACACTGCTTATGGTGACAGATGAACTCTGCCTGGGCTGTTCCAAACTGAACCAACTGCTGAAGCCTGGCCAGGCCAGGATAATCTTCTGGAAAGCCACACAGCCCGTCCGTCCCTGGCGCCAAGGGACTGGGTTCCTTGGCCTAGATTCATGCCTTTCCTCGCCATCTTCTCCTGGTAAACCCCTACGCATCCTTCAAAACCCAAACTAGGCATCATCTTCCCTGAATTTTCCCTGACTCTCCGAGGCAGCGCAGCCCCTCCTTCGTCTGTGTTCCCCAAGTACCTTATTCATATGCTCATTAGAGCATATCTCATGTTGCGTATGAACATGAACACCTATACACACATATACATATGTAGAATTCTTTTTAGGCTGTGAATTCCACAAGGGCTTGGGCCCCTTTTCCCTAAGGTAAATTTCCCCTTCAAGGCCCAGCTCAAATGGCACCTCCTCTATGAAGCTTTCCTTGATTCCCCTGCCCCTACACTTGGTACAACTTTCCACCATAGCATTTGAGCCCGAATGCCTGTGTGTACGAGTGTGGGTGTGTGTAAAATCTGGAGCTTCCTCTAACTGTGAGCTCCTTGAGGGCATGACAGTTTTGTAATTTGTTTCTGTATCCCTGATTTCTCACCCAGTTCCTGACACATGGTGAATGTTCGTTATTCATATACAACTAATAAATCCCGAGGCCCATGTGGCTGGTTTCTGGGTGCTCTTGAATAGAAAGAACCACAGCCCAGCAACCAACGGGATGAAAAGAGAATCCCGTTCTTCACCCAAGTTTCTTCAAGAACATGAGAGGGGATGCAATATATAACTTCTGAAACTCCTTTTCTCTCCTGCCCATTTCTCTCATTTGATGGAATCACTCTGGAGCCTCCAATTGCTGACCCCATCTCCCTTCCCCCCAGCACAAACACAGAGATGCCCACACACACGTCTCTTTTTGTTTGCACTTTAAGCAAGAATCCTTTCCTTTTTCCCCCCCATATCTTTGGTGTTCTGCCTCTCTATACCCATCCTCCCATTTTTAGATTCTTCCCCAAGCCTAAGGAACAAGCTGGCATAATCCTCCCTGGAAAGGAGAAAAGAAGGACTCAACGTGAGCAGGTGGCTACAGGGGCCGTGCAGGGAGCCCAAGGCGGGGAGCACCCACATGCTAAGGAACCTTGTCTGGGCCCCCTGCACTTACCAACTGAATGGGGAGATGGATGCCTGGGCGAGTCTACTCATTGATCCACTCAGCACGCGTCTGCACTGTGCCTAACGTAAACCTTGTAAACTACATACAGGCACTAGGCACTGTTTGCAGAGTATCTAGGTGGAGCGTGGGTGCAAATCCTAGGTGATAAGGTACCTCATCAGCTTTCCCCTTCCCTGGGAAGAGGGCCACAGTGTGTGTCCCCAACTCCCCAGGATGTGGGTTATTCTGTTTTAGGAGAAAACCCCAGAGCTAATAGCCTTTATCTCCGTTTGTTAGATAGGAAACTGAACTCGGAGAAGTCAAGTGAGTTACTGAAAGGTCTTCCAGGAAGAAAACACAGGATCCTGGGCCTTTGCTCTTTATCTGAGTTCTTAATGAAGAGATTGTCTCGCTTGGAAATTCACGACGGAGTCTTGTGGCCCATTAACTGCTAAGTGCAGTTATTTCGGGATTTGGATGAGCCAAAAGGCCAAAATTGAGTCACAACATTATTATAATTATTATAACCACAACAAACAGTGACAGCTACCGCTCACCGAGCATCTGCTCTGTGCGAGGCACAGTGCTAGACCCTCCACAATGCGTGACCTTATTTGATTCTTTCAACAGCCCCGCAAGACAGATATCACAGACCAGGAGACTGAAACCACAGCGAGATTAACTAACTGGACCAAGGTCATGCAGAGTCAGCGCCAGAGTGAAGACTCAGACAGAGGCCCGTGGGATTCAAACTGCTGTGCTCTCGACCTTGACGGTCAGCTCCTCCCCACCGTCCCAGAGCCCCAGCGCCACTCAAGGGAGTCTCCCAGATGCTGTGAGCCAGAGCGGTCTTTCTGGCCCATGTTTGGTTTCCTACTCCACGTCTTGCTCCCGATTCCTGAACGCACACACACGTACACACACTCCCAGTAAAGGTGGTGACTTAGAGAGGTAGTGGTAGAAGAAAAGATGACCCACCAGTTGGTGATGAGAAGCCACAAAGCTCACACACTGGAACAGGGATGTGTTGTGAGAATCCTCAGCACCCTGAACAGCTCCTCAGTTCCTTCCCACCCCAAGACGGTGCCCAGTGGAGCCCCTGCAGGAGGCTCCAGGCCCGGGACTGACCTCCTGGGCCACCTCCCTCTCCCTCCTGAAGCGGCCTGCTCTGCCCGTCACAGCCTCTCTCCCCCTATCACAGCCTCAACCCAGTCTCCACCTCATGCCCAGCTTCTGGGCTGACATTTCATCCGTTCGGAATGCCGCTTTTCAGCCAGAGCTGGATAAAAAAAGCAAGTGGGGCCAAGGGCAGAGGAATCATCTCCTGCCCCTGCAAATGGATATTCTTGGGGAACAGTTAGCAGCCACAGCAGCTTTGGGGAGATCTCCCCCATAAGCCTCTTCTCAAAATACTTCTCACAATCACATACTGTATTCTTCTTGGAAGAAACACTGGGATAATTGTTCATCTTCTTGCATCTCCGGCACTGGCTAGTTAGGTCCCAATGCCTGGCTAGTGGATCCCTTCTGCCTTCAGATCTCTCTAAGCTCCAAACTGGGCCCCTAACCTGTTCTGCTCACCCCTCGCCTGAGAGCAGACTTCCAGAGTCCCTACCAGGTGTAGGAGATCCCAGCGTTAACAGAAAGGGAGTTCAAACAGCACTGCGTTCACAGTGTTAACATTTCTGTAATGCATCTTATAACCGATGTGAACATTCAGTGTGACGGTGCATCTGATTGTTTACCCCAAAGCTGTCACTGACTCAGAGAACAGCTTACGATCCGTGGTGTCTTGGAAACTTTGGTAGCCTCAACTCACAGACACTACTGCACAGCGCACACACCCAGACGGAATTATTTTGTCTCAGCTCTTTCCCCCCAGCGCTTTCTGTCTGCCTCGCTTACAGCCCTTGTCAGGGAGCATCATCACTGTGTGTTCGTGTGTGTCTCACCCACTAGGACAGTGAGCTCCTCCGGGGCAAAGCCCGTCTAATTCACTCTTACACTCCAATGCCAGCACTGTGCCCGGCGCCTGGGAGACACTGCACTGAATTAGACTGAATTCGAAAGAGAGCGAATTCAGGTGACTCATGTGGGGGAGACACATCAGTCCTGGGATCACGAGGTTGTTCTTTGCACTAATTGGGGTCGGTGGCCATGTCTCTCTCTAGGGGGTCTCAGTGCATCTGTCTTGGGGTGAGGCGGTCCAGGCTGATGATGGATTTTCAGGGGATCTCCCAGCCCTGACATCGGTCTGCCATGAAGGGCCCCTTCTCCAGAACCTCAGAGCTCCCTCTCTGGCCCCTGCATCAAGCTCAGGGTCAAGAAATCCAGTGAGTGACTCACAGTGGAAACTGAAAAGAACAAGAGCTTGTATCACAGGGCCCTTGCTGGCAATTGTGTCACTGATTATTTAGCCTCAGGTTTTCGGTAAGGTCTTTGGGGACTTCACTCCAGCCAGATGACCTCACGAGGAGGGAGATTTATGGTCCCTGGAGGAGGAGGAGGAGACTATGAGGTAACGGAGGAAAGAGAGTCATAATTATGCATGAAACCGTATCATTCTCATGCTCCCTAAAGAATGAGGTCAAGGCTGACATGTGGCAGTCGCCATTTTGAGATAAAAAGGTATGACAAAATTCACCCACCAGCTTGTCTCTTTTTAATAATTATAATATTCACCAACATGTGTTTGTGTTTCTATGTGTCAGATACAGTCAGTGACATGTAGTAGGTACTCAATACCTGGCTGTGGACAGAATAAGTGAGCGAATGCCCTCCCGTATTTATTACCTCTTTTACAGCTCACGACTATGAGGCGGATGCTCATATATCAGCCCTCCAGGGCTGCCACAACGAAGAGCCACGGACTAACTGAGTGGCTCCAACAGCAGACGTTTATTTCTTCACAATTTTGGAGGCTGGAATCCCGAGATCAAGGTGTCAGCAGGGGCAGTTCCTCCTGAGGCCTCTGTCCTTGGCTTGCAGACGGCCACCTTCTCCCTGTGTCCTCACAGGGTCGTCCCTCTCTATGTGGCGTGTCCTAATCTCCTCTTCTTGTAAGGGCACCAGTCAGATGGATTAGGGCCCATCCTACTGACCTCCTTGGCACACTGTCACCTACTAATGTAGGTCTTTAAGTGTCTGGATAGTTTCAAAGTTTTCTCAAACTATCCTAGTTGATTGGTCTCCCCATCAACTAGGCTTCCCTCCCCTTTTCCCCAGGTCAGAGTGGCTAGGTCAGTGTGGACTATTTATGAAACACCTTGACTGTGAAGACTAAGGGGGTTAGTTTTTATCTTATGGTAATGGGGGGGGGATTTGACTCTTTTTAAGAAGGACCAAGTTGATTTTTCAGGAATGTTAACAGGCAGGAAGAGGGAAGATGGAATAGTCTAATCAGAAGTATCAATAATAATACTTTTGGGGGGGACATGTGACCATCCTACTATGGTTTTCTCATTTGCCAAAAAAAAGAGCTGAAAACAATATCTAGCTCTAGTGTGGTCGAGAGTCTCAAATAGGGCACTATAGGTGCAATTTGTAAAACTGCACTGGAAGTTTAATCTCCAGCGAATGAATTAGCCACCCTTGGGTGACCAATGTGCCTCTGCCCGAGATTGGTCCTGACTGGGGCAGCTGAACAAAGATGGCAGGAGGGAGGGGCAGGAAGCCAGTCTGATTCCAGAGACAGAGCATCGGTCTGACATTCTGACCAGAAACTCGTCAGCCCTGCAGGCAAAGACCCTTCCCATGTAGCCCAGCAAGTTACGAGTAGCTCCCCCAACGCACTGCTGATGTGGCCACTCAGGAGCATCAAGGATGCCATGGACCAGGTGGGACATGAGGTCTCCAGGAGACTCAGACCTCAGCGAAGGGTAAGCAAATACAGAACCAGTTCCCTTAATGTTCACATTCCAAACCAAAAGGAAATGTGTGCAAACACCACACTATCAACTAACCACCAATTGCTGTCGGGGGGGTGGGAAATGTCAGTCAATGTCCCATTTGTATATGTCAGTGAGAAATACCAGGGAGAGATGCTTTGTTTTCTACTTGCATGATTTACTGCATTTCATGTTTAAATCAAAGTACCTAATTATACAATTATGAATCATCCTGATTCAAATAAAGTTCACCAAAATAATTTCCTTATGTAACATATCTTCCAATATACCTGCTATCTTCATTTCATTATGTGCTTTTATTCTGCCAGAGTCTAAAGATCTAATTGTATTTTTAAAGTGTCCCATTAAATCAAAATAGCAATTCTCCTATAATAATCATCACGAGCTAGTCAGCCCTGACTTGTATTCCATTTTGAAATGTCATGCTTTTTTTTCTTTTTAATGGTTGTTTTCCCAAGAGGGTTTACAGCTTTTGCAATTAGGCAGCCTTGTAAAGCATAGTTTTAAATGATTTTTATATTTTAAACTAACTGAGCATTTCATACACCAATTTCCTTTGCCTTTAAAAAAAAAAAAAACTAATAACAATGCCTTTTTTGTAGCTTCGTTCTTTACAATTGATAAAACACGATCACACTTGTTTTCTTTGGTTCTACTTCCCAGACCTGGGTTCTGAGTTAGGAAAAGACCTGGATCACCAACAAAGTGGGAGAGTCGGGCTCACATGCACACAAAGGCGTGGTTGTATGATTTTACCGAAATCATTCTATTCTTCCCATTCTATTTTATATGGCCATTTGGATTATTTCTAGTGTTTCGTTATGGCAGAGTTGCTCATTTATGTTTCTTTAAATCTGTATGGCATGTGACTGCATCAACTCTGTTTTCTAT
>PVKM010025533.1:0-19876 GCA_004027735.1 Carollia perspicillata | reverse complement strand
TGTTTTTGGTGTGGATGTTAATAACTGTGAGTTTGCTATCCTTTCTCTGTTCCTGCTTTTTATTGTCTTTTTCTTAGATAAGTCCCTTTAACATTTCATATAGTAAGGGCTTGGTGATGATGAACTCCTTGAACTTGACCTTATCTGAGAAGTGCTTTATCTGCCCTTCCATCCTAAATGAAAGCTTTGCTGGATAGAGCAATCTTGGATGTAGGTCCTTGCCTTTCATGACTTGGAATACTTCTTTCCAGCCCCTTCTTGCCTGTAAGGTCTCTTTTGAGAAATCAGCTGACAGTCTGATGGGAACTCCTTTGTAGGTAACTGTCCCCTTTTCTCTTGCTGCTTCTAGAATTCTCTCCTTCATTTTAATCTTGGCTAATGTAATTATGATGTGCCTTGATGTGTTCCTCTTTGGGTCCACCTTCTTTGGGACTCTCTGAGCTTCCTGGACTTCCTGGAAGTCTATTTCCTTTGCCAAATTGGGGAAGTTCTCCTTTATTATTCGTTCAAATAAGTTTTCCACTTGTTTTCCCCCTTCCTCTTTCAAATAAGTTTTCCACTTCCCCTTCCCCTTCTGGTACTCCTATAATTCGGATGTTGGAACATTTAAAGGTGGCCTGGAGTTTCCTAAGCCTCTCCTCGATTTTTTGAATTCTTGTTTCTTCATTCTTTTCTGTTTGGTTGTTTGTTTCCTCCTTCCGGTCCACTCCATTTATTTGAGTCCCAGTTTTCTTTCCATCTCTATTGGCTCCTTGTGCATTTTCCTTCATTTCACTTAGCTTCACCTTCATTTGTTCATCTAATTTGTGACGAAAATCAACCAATTCTGTGAGTATCCTGATTACTAGTGTTTTGAACTGTGCATCTGATAGGTTGTCTATCTTTTCGTCGATTAAAAGTATTGGCTCTGGGGCTCTGAGCTGTTCTTCTGTTTGAGTCATGTTTGGTCAGGTGGCGCCTGTTATGTATGTGTGGCAGAGCATTAGGTGTTTACCAGGGCGGGGCAACTTAGTGCAGGGTTGTGACTCTATTGGTCTGGTTGAATGGTTGTCAGACTTCCGTAGTTCAATTTTCTGTGTTCTGGTTGTGTTATTGTTTATAAATATTTGTTGACCTTAATCTTGGTTGTGCGAGGTGGTACAGTGTTTCCACCTATGCCTTCACCTTGGCCGGAAGTCCCAATTGATATTTCTTTCCTTATTTTCCCCTCCTTCCCCCTTGAAACTAAAGCGTCCTTCCTTGTAAGTCAAAGAGGCAAGACCATCAGTCAGAAAGAGCTGGAAAGCCTGAAGCAGAGGTCGGACAGATGCTGCTGCTCTTGAAGATGGAAGGAACCAAGTGCCAAGAGGGTGCAGGCTGCCTCTAGAAGCCAAGGAAATAATGGATGGGGAAACCTTTCAAAATTTGAAAGGTATTCCGAAGCTAGGCTACTGAAGCTAGGACCTACTTGCAGAAAAACAATCCTAAAGAACATGGCCAGCCCTTGGGAAGCCGGAGGAGAGCCTGGAGAGTGCAACTCCCAGGTCATTCCCAGCCCGAGGTCTGACTTAGCTTCTCAGGCCTGTCACAGGGACAGCAGTTGATGACTGCGGGTCAGAGGTTCTAATAGAGGACTGTAAAGACCTGCCAATTCGGACACCATGTGGAGCCAGAGCACTGACTCCTGTGTAACTTTCCTTAGACTGTGGTTCCCTTAAATACACTCAGTGACAAGAATTCATCTGTAAGTGATTTATGAAGAAAGTGCTCCCAGGAAAAGCCAGTAAGGGAGTGGGAGAAGCAGGGCAGGGACAGGAAAGCCAACCAAGAAGGAAATATCAGCAAAGCCCCTGTACTGGGAGGAGGCTGCAACTTTGATTGCACCAGGGATCTCTCGCGTGGAGCCAGACTCAGCCTTGCATTGCTCCTGAGCAGCATTAGCTAACAGTCACCTGGAACAAACATCAGGCACTTCTAGTTCTCTTCGAGCACAAGTGAATGTCGTTCCTCTTTTGACTACTCATAGGTACAGGCTATTGGAAGCAAAAATACAACAAACCTCAGGTCAAGATTTCAATTGTACAATTCTATAATACATCACCATTTGGCTGGTTGCCTTTTTGTTTTGTTGTTGATTCCTTTTGCTGTGCAGAAGTGTTTTTAGTTTATTGTAGTCCCATTCATTTATTTTTGCTTTTATTTCCTTTGCCTTCAGGGTCAGTTCACAAAAGCCTTTTTGAGACCAAGATCCGTAAGTTTAGTACCTACATTTTCTTCTATGTGTTTTATTGTTTGGGGTCTTATATTAAAGTCTTTAATCATTTTGAATTAATTTTTATGTATGGTTTCAAGTGGCAGTCTAGTTTCATTCTATTACATGTGGCTTTCCAATTTTTTTAACACCATTTATTGAAGAGGCTTTTCTTTCTCCCTTGTATGTTTTTGCTTCTTTTTCAAAAATTAATTATCTATATACATGTGGGCTTATTCTGGGCTTTCAATTCTGTTTCATTGGCCTGTGTGTCTGTTTTTCTGCCAGTGCCATACAGTTTTAAGTATTGTAGCATTGTAGTATAAGCTGAAGTCAGGAAGTGTGATACTTCTAGCTTTTTCTTTTTTCTTAGTTTTGCTTTGTTTTTGTGGTTCCATACAAATTTGATGATTTTTGTTCTTTTTTAAAATGTCATTGGGATTTTAATGGGGATTGCATTAAGTCTGTATATTGCTTTAGGTAACATGGCCTTTTTAAGTATGTTGATTTTTCCAATCTATCAACATAGAAAAACTTTCCATTTCTTTATGCCTACTTCAATTTCTTTCAACAATGTCACAGTTTTCAGCATATAAATCCTTCACTTTCTTTGTTAAGTTTATTCCTAAGTATTTTATCTTTTTGTTGCAATTGCAAATGGCATTTTCTTTATATCTTTTTCTGATATTTGATTGTTAGCATATAAAAATGCAATGAATTTTTGTACATTGATTTTGTATCTTGCAACTTTACTGGGGTTTTGTTGTTCTTGCTGCTGATCCTAACAGTCTTTTGATGAAGTCTTTAGGATTGTCTATGTATAGAATCATGTCTCATCTTTGCTCCTCTATGAGTAATGTATTTCTTTCCCTCTGACTTCTTTCCATTTTTTTCTATCTTTGGTTTCTCTGAAGCTTGAATATAATGAGCCTAGGTGTTTGTTTTAGAGGTTTTCTCCTCCTTTGTATTCTTTAAGCTTCCTGAGTCTGTGGTTTGCTGTTTGACCTTAATTGGAGTAAATTTTCAATCCTTTATTACTTTAAGTATTGCTTTTGTTCATTTCTCTTCCCCATCTTGTGTTCTGATTATGCACACGCTATACATTGTATAGTTGTCCCACAGTGCTTGCATGTTTTGTTCTATTTTTGCACTCTTTTGTTCTCTCTGCTTTATAGTTTTGGAAGTTTCCATCATCACATCCACAATCCCAGCGAGTCCTTCATCAGCATGTCAAGTCTGCTGATAAACCCATCAAAGGCATTCTTCATTTTTGACGCAGTATTTTTGTCCTCTAGCATTTATTTTTTTCTTCCTTTGAATTTCCATCTCTCTGCTTACATACCCATCTGTTCTTGCATATTGTCTACTTTTTTCATAAAATATTGCAGCAGTCTGTTCAGCTCTTAACTTGTTAGGATGGCACAGTGATTTCTAAGCTGTCTACAGGTTAGACAAAAATCCCTCAATCTCCATAAAGTTTTTTTAAATTTAATCTGGATATGCAGTTATTGCAACAGAACTTATTGGAAAGATATCCCTTTCCCATTGGATTGTTTAGGTAACTTTGTTGAAAGTCCAGTCACCATGTAAGTGGAGATCTATTTCTTAGGTGTCTATTCTGTTCCAGCGTCAAGCTTTTGCTGTTGCAGGCTGTCCTCATTGTGCAGAATGACCATGTCTTTCAATCCTCCCATTTTGTTTTCCTTGAAGAATCTTTTAAATATTTTAGGGTTTTGGAATTGCTACCTACATATTTTAATCATTTGTTGATTTTTTCAAATAAGTCTTCTGAGTTTATGATGGGGTTGAGTTTGGGGAGAATTAACATCTTAAGAATACTGAATCTTCCAATGCTGAAATTGTGTAGCTCCATTTGCACACAAATGGAGCTACACATTTGTAGCTCTTTATTTTTCAGGTAATTACAATGACCTAGTTCAGTTTCGCTGATTATTTGCTTAAAATCTTCATTCTAGTATTGATATTTTTATCGAGGTTGTTGTATTTTTCATATCCATAATTTTTTGACTGTTTATCTCTATTTTGATTTCCTATCTTTATAGTCATTGTGAGCATATTTTTCTGTATATTAAAGTCCTTCTATGCTAATTTTAACATTCAGGTCCTTTCCATTTGCATAGCTCTTCTTTATTTTTTTCAAGGATTTTTTTTTTCAAAGCAGAGATCTCATACAACTCCTGTTTAATTTATCCTTAGGTTCTATATGTATGATGACATGTTTGCAAGTGGAATCCTTTATACTTTATTTTCCAGTTATTAACTGCTAATATATAAAAGTACAATAGGTTTTTCATGTTACTCTAATACCCTGCAACATTGTCAAACTTAGTTACTATTTCTACTATTTTTGGTAGATTCCTTAGGATTTTCTTTATAAACAACCAGATCATGTGAATTAAAAGTAATTTTATTTCTTCCTTTCCAGTCTTTATATAAAATTTTTATTTCTTGTCTTATTCTGATGACTGGAACTTCCAACCAATGTTGAATAGAAGTAATGACTATTTGTATTTTTTACTTGTTTCCATTATATGGGGAAATATTTAACATTTTACCAATGGGTATGATATTAGCTGTAGATTTTTACATATGTCTTTTATTAAATTAAGGAAATCCCCTTTTATTTCTAGTTAGCTAAAAAAAAATTTTTTACAAATAGATGTGGAATTTTCTCAAATGCTTTCTCTGCATTTATTGAAAAGATCATAATATTTTTCTTATTTATTACATTAACATAGTGATTTACACAGATTTATTTTAAATGTTAAAACAAATGAGCACCCTTAAGAAAAACCTGCTTAGTCAAGATTTAATGTTTTATGCTATTATTTTGTTATGCTAATGTTTTGTTAGTTATTTTTATATTTAAATACACAAGGGATGTGGTTTTATGGGGGTTTTTTTTGCAATGTCTTACTCAGACTTTCTATTAGTCTCCTAACAATTTATGAGCAATTCGTCCTCTTTTTCATAAAATGTGTAGTGTACCATTGAGGCTATTTCTTCATTAGTTTTTCTTAGAATTCATCAGTGAAGACATCTGTGCCTATAGTCCACTTTGTGGTAAAATTTGCTGTAAAAATTCAACTTACTTAAGAGATACAGGGTTTAAGCTCATATGAGTTTGGAAGTCACTGAGCTTTTGTGAGTCTGTTAATTTGTGTCTTTTATAACTTTGGTCACCTGTTCTTATTCTTCTCCTCTTCCTTCTTCTTCTTGCCATATATTCTTCTTTCTCTTTTTTTGGGAAATCAATCACACATATGTTAGAACATACTATATTGTGCTATCAGTCCCAGAGTTTCTTTTTATGTTTTCAAACTCTTTTCCTCTTTATTTTTCAGGTAATTACAATGACCTAGTTTGTTTCGCTGATTATTTGCTTAAAATCTTCATTCTAGTATTGATATTTTTATCGAGGTTGTTGTATTTTTCATATCCATAATTTTTTGACTGTTTATCTCTATTTTGATTTCCTACCTTTATAGTCATTGTGAGCATATTTTTCTGTATATTAAAGTCCTTCTATGCTAATTTTAACATTCAGGTCACTTTGGCAATGGTGTCTGCAAACTGTTCTTTCTTTTGAGCAAGGGTCATGTTTTCCTGGTTCTTCATATGTTGAGTGAATCTGGGTTATCAAGTGAATAATAGGAGTGATGGGCTGTGGATTCCTTTATGTTGCTCTGACTTTCATTTGACTGGATTCAACGCACACATTTTTCAGTAGCTCGAGTCTCAGCTCAGTTATTTGATCCTTAGTTAGGGTCTGTTCACACATATGTGTTTCAGATAATTATGTAGAGAGAGCTTACCTAGTGGATTTGGGTCTCACATTCTCTGGCTCTTTGCTTTACAGAATTGCCCCTCACTTTCCAACAGCCAAGGCCATGACTCTGTATTCTGGTGTTTCAGATCAGAACACCTGTGATTTTTCATCTGCGTTTTAGTCATCTCACCTGGATGATCACTGCAGTTTGCTCCTCACTTTGTAAGCAAGCACAAACTCTGCCACAGTTCCAGTGACCACATCCACATATGGCAATGGCTATCCGAAGAAGAGATGAATCTACATGGCCAGGAGGGTGGGTTTACCAAATGCATTAGAGACTACATCACCAAGAGAAAGGCTGGTATTGTTCCTCAACAGGCAGCCAGTAATGCCTGCCACATAACCTCTGCACTGCAAAATACCAGGAGACACGTTTCACACGGACTAACACACAACGATGGGCCCCGGAATACTGCAATGTGGTGATGTTAAAATTAGTAACTTTACAGAAACAGGACTGGGAAACTTATCAAGTGAAATCACTTTTGTTTCCATCTCACTGCAGAGCCACTGAAACGGGAGTGAGAGTAGTGTTGGTTAAGAGTTCCAGGTATGGAAACCCCAAGCACGGCATAAAGAAAGAAGGGGGCCCTTCTAGAGGATGGAGAGCGCCATATTTTCACGCTGAGAACACATACAGATAAAGCGAAAGCATTAGACCAGCATTTTCTAAAACATCCATAGTAAGTTTCCTATTTAGAAAAAGCAAAGAAAGTGTATTAAAAATAAGAAACACCAGGTGATAATAAAAGCAAACTTGTCTGTTTCAAGAATTATTCTTAGCAGAGGGCAGGGATAGAGTCCAGTCAGTTCCAAGGTGAAACTGATATTTAAAATTCAGTCATTTTTCCGTATAGAAGACGAGAAAGCCAAGGATTATTTTCTTGGGATAGATTCCTAGCAATTACCTGGTGAAAGATTATATCACTTCCTGCTTTTTCATGCAGTTTTTGATATTTCCTTGTCAATTAATTTCTATTGGCTGAGAATGTCCAACCACCCATTGTCCACTGTCTCTGCCAACTCCCAATATTACAAATGCAAGGAATCCCGCAGAGTGGGCTCCTCCCATCAGGAGTATTGCCTGATTTCTCATCTTCAATGAAGTACCATGTACCCGACTGCCAACCCCTTCCCATCCTGAAGTACCCAGATTTATGCCAGTTTTTATAAAAACTTGCATAAGATTGTTAAAAAAAACTATTTTGTCAGTTTCCTTTAGTTATGTTTGCATTTACTTACTACATTTCTCACTCTTACTAGAACAACAGTTACTCTTAATGTAAACAACAACAGTTTTACATTCCATTTACTGCGAAAGATTTGCATAATTAAAAAAAAAAAAACTTGGAAAGTTGGGCGTACAGCTTCTACAGGCTCTGTAGCTAAAGGCCCAGATAACCCTGGGCAAGTGATGTTTCCCCTTAAGGACCACCGCTGTCTCAGTTGCAACTGAAAGGAAAAAAATGAAAATAGAGTTTGGTAATATATGGGCCATGTTCCATCATTCCGTGATTCCAGAATTATTCCATAAAAAATTCAAGTGATAAGACCAGGATGTCGGTGTTAAATGCCACCTGTTCCTACCACTGCCAGGATGGTGAAATGCATCTTTTATTATTTTGGGTCTCACAGATTAGAGAATTTTAGAGCCAAAAGGTATCTATCCCTTTTCCTATATATTCACCTTTGGCTGCATAATAATTTGTGTCAGAAGCAGAAATAGAACCTAGATTTCCTAACTTCCAGGTTTGGCGCTCTTCCCTCTTTTCCTGTTCACCTGAAAATGCAACAGTTACAAAGTGTATCAGCCCAACAAATACTTTGAGTCAGTCTTTCCTGGCCACACGAGCACAGTGGACAACACTGCTGGTCGGAAGAACTGACACACAGGCCATCAGCACGTGCCATTCTGCACCTCCCTGGCGTCCTAGACAGACTCGGGAGTCTCCAGCAGTGTGCGAGTCTCAACAGGGAGGGCTGAGAAACTGTGTTTCCTATGAGAAACAGTCCCAGGGAATACGCTTCTGCCACAAGATTAACCCAAAATAATATTTAACAGCACTCAGCACGCGCAGCGTCTGCTGAGGCGGACTGGTTTGGGTCTCAAAACATGGCTCAATTGAAAACAAATCACCTTCACATTTCATAAATCTTAGAACCTTTTCAAGCGAAAAAAAATCTTTAAAAATTTCCTGGTTATAGGATCTCTGTCCTAAAACAAATACATGTTATTTTTACCAACTGTAATAAGATGGATACAACAGCGCTGAAAATAAAGTAGTACAAGACAATTAAGTAATGACTGATGGAACCGGTCTTAATGATGTCACTCGTGTAAAACAAGCTCACAGGGGCCACCGTTCTCTGTCACGCTTTGCCCCAGGCACTCAGCCTCTTCCTCAGGAAGCTCGCTCTCCGAATGGAGGACAGGCCTCACTCACCCCCTTCTCCCCACGGAAGAGCGGAGTGTGTGGGCTCCAGGCCCTTCGACTGGCAGCTGCTATGATGAAGGGCAGGGACCAGATCAGCGCCCCTCGGTCTGCACGCCAGCAGAGCATCACTGGGCCCTTCCAGGGGGAGAGCCTTGGCGACAGAATATTTCACCTTCACCTCATCCCTTCTCAACTATGATTGACTTGCAGCTTCTACCCTTTCCTCATGGGAGCTGGGAGACACAGAACTTTCTCTTCCCACTCCACCAACATCAAGTCGGCCACAAATTTCCCATTTTCCCTAGCAGCCACTCAGGGCAGTGGCCTTGGGAAATTCACTTGGTAATAAAGACAGTTCAAACAGGAAAAAAGGGATTCCCTCCACATGACAGAAGCAAATGTTTTTAAGGCAAAAAAAAAAAGATGTAAATGAAACTGGCTTCCAAAACTTTATACAGATATTAGTTTCTTCTTAAAACATTCATCTGCTGTCATGTGGACACAGCCTTGTGTATTTGCAGTAGGACTGAAAGGGTCATGTTTATCAATAAAACATTCCTAAGTACCAAAACTAATTAGACTTTATATTGCTAAATCTGGAAGCTGCTTTTTTTTAAAAAAAAAGAAACAATCTGAGGTTTCTAGCTTTACCAAGTATGTGGCTTTCTCGCTGTCTGTATTTCATTTCCCTTGCTTATTTACCAACAGATAAACTAGTCACTTTTTCCCCCTGGCCTCGCTAGCATAAATTTTTTTAAACCTCAGGACAATTTTATTTTGAACTTTGATAATGGAAGATTCTGTCCTTAGGTTTCCTCTGTTGGTTTTAATTTAAATTTTCACTTAATTTAAAAGTGTGTTAACAAAATTTCAACTGACAAAGTCAAAGTGCAAAAGCAGAGTTGAAGATACTGGCAGTTTGCTTCCTAAATTCTGACTCTGCAGCCTCGAGCGAATGGGGAAATTTGTCCTTACGGCCTTCTTTGTTCTACTTTTAGGTGATCTGGCATCAGGCCTCAGGTCTTAGGTGGTCGGATTGGGATCTGGTGTAAAGAATCCTCACCCCAGGACGCTCCAGAGGCTCACCGCGCACGTCCTCAAGTAGCTTGGAAAATTTTGTCCCCACGAATTACGTAGCACCTATGTGAAGCCATCAGCCTTGGTTGCTAAGCAAAATAACCAAATTATGTTTCATCCTGGCACAAAAGTAGCTCAGGACTCAGGTCTCCGTCCCAAGGGAAAGGAGGAAAAGGGAAACCTGACACAAAGCATGGCCCCAAGCTAGAAAAAAAGGCTCTCTTTACTGGGACTGGCGAAGGCTCCATAATAGCGCAGAAGAGGCAGGTTCACAGGGCAAACGTCTGCGTTTAGGAAAGGAATAAAGAAACAGACGACATGTTTTTTTCAGAGTACACATTCGGACTCAAAACTTTCTGGAAGAAATAATAAAATCGGGCACCTGAAAGAGAAAAATACAAAACCACATCAATGAAATGCACTACCGTCCTGACCCCTTAGGTCCTTTCAACACAGATACCCCCAAACTTTGCCACCTGGCATTTCTGAAGTTCAAGTGCTTGGTCTGAGGATTCAGTGTTTTTCTCTCTGCAGGACTGCGTTCGAGGATGAACATAGGTCTGGCTCTGCCATTTAGTCAAGTGACTGCACCTTCATGGACTTCGCCATGTACACTTAGAGACAATACTCCTTCTCTACCTCCTTCGTCAGTGACAAAGAACCCAAGGTCTATTCCTGTAACACTTAAACTTCCTCGACAGACCAAATATTCATAGTTGCCTTCCTATGCCAGTAAGCTACCTTTCCTGTTCTGCCAAGTGATTCTTCTTCTACAGTTATTTCTGGATCTAGAGGTTGATCTCTGAGAGACAGAATCTAGCACTAATCACACAAATGAAATTAGTCTGTTACAAATCCACATTGAACTGGTACAGAATCTGTTGATGTATTTGGAGGGAGGTGGGCAAAGGTACCAACTTCCAGTTAAGAGATACATGAGGACTACGTTTGTAACATACAATATGATGACTACGGTTCACACATTAACACTGCTGTGTGATTTGTAGGAATGTTCTTAAGTGAGTAGTGGATCCTGAGAGAAGAAATATTTTTAAAATTTTCTTTTATTGTATTTATATGAGATGGTGGATGTTAACCATTTTGCAATATTCGTAAGTCAAACCATCATGCTGTAGCTCTTGAACTTACACAGGGATGGATGTCAATTAATTCTCAATAAAAGTGGAAAAATAATGAAAATGGGTCAATTCAGCTGCTGGCCATCTTACTAATATGTTCTTAAGAGTTGAAAAATGTTTTTTAATCAATTGCAAATGATTTGACAGGCTTTCCTTTTCAACCATTGAAAGCAAGACTAACGAGGTTCTCGAAGGCATGTGTGCACCTGTGGGTGAGGGCATGTGTGATAACAGGAAAGAGAAGAGTGAGGTGATTTCCCATAATTAAGTTTTGAATTATAGAGAGTATGAGATTAAAATACTTCTCATATATTTCCCTATATTTAACCTCAGCAAGTATAAATAAAACAGTAAAATCAAAATAAGGTAAATAAATAAATTCAGAAACTATTGTTATCTAGTGCAATAAAGAAGAAGGAATGTGCCCTAATCTGCCCACAAATTAAATGACTTTGGTTAAAGGAAAAATATCTCTTTCTTACAAGTTAGTCCATGAAACATTTCCAAGTCCTTTCTTCCTCGGCCAATAGAATTTAAACATAAGAAACCCAAATATCCAAACCTCCACTGATAACTGAAATAGGAAACATGAAAGCCAGAAGGGAATAGACGAGAAGGAGCCAGTATCGACTCTTGAGCAGAAATTAACTATCAAACGATGTTATGTCTGAACCATTATCCCGGGCACAGTCTCCTCACCCCTTAGCCAGGACTCAAGTGATTGACGAGATGCTCTCCTAATTCAGGGACAGCCCAGTATGTTCCTGGCCACGAGAACCCGCTCTTCGAAAGGCACAGGTTGGAATATACCCTGAGAATTTTTCAAACCACATGCTAAAGGCCTTGGAGACTCTGAAATGTTCCCTTTCTCCCTCCCTGCCCCACCACCTCAGCAGGGGCCACGGTTATTGGTGCAAGCGTATCAGCTCCTTTAAGTAGGTGAAGGCTGAAGTGCCTGTGGTTTTCTGGTGGAACACACACGGTGTACCGCATCCCTACCAGCTCTGTCATCCTGGGCAGCTTGCTTCACCTTCCTGGGCCTTTCAAAAATCCCTTCTTCTTTTTCAAATGTATGTCTTCAAATTTCTGCCTCTAAGGTAAGGGCAGCAGGACTAAGGACATTAAGTTCTATTTGAAAATATTGTCATTGTTTAGGCGACCAGTTGAGATGAAGAAAGAGCTCCATGGATTCTAAGCTAGATTGATTTTTGTAAGTCATTTGTCTATAAAATTTGTGGAATTGTCTGGACAGTCATCAACCCACAAAATTACCTGCAAATGTGTTTCACCTTAGCAGTTTTGGTACTATACCCTGTTTTATGCCGAACTGTACAATCCAAGGTTGCCTTTATCTTCATTTTTAAAGGATTATCTACAGATAAAAACGAAGTAGGCTAGAAAATAATACTATTAATTTCTCTTCTCCTGTTAATGCTAAACTATAAATAAAGGTCAACATAGCAAATTTACTCACAAAGAGTTAATGATTTTTAAGATTAGTAAAAGTTTATATTAAGAAACCTTAAAAATATCCATTGGAAATTGGAAAGGGAAATGATCATTTTATTTTAGAGATTTTACTACAGCTTTCCACAAATATATGTCAGTTATGAACATAATTTGGACTTTATTCAATTCTTTTTGCAAAAGTTATTTATGTAAAAGTATTTTATTGACTATTTAGCAATCAAAATGTTTTACTCTTGGACTTTGGATCTCAAAATCATTCGCTAACTCAGAAAATAATCAATAATCAATCACAACTCAATGCTAGATTATATCCTTGGAGGACAAGTGCTATGTGTCATTTCTTATCTTTCATGCAGCTCAAAGGACACAGCAGGTCGAGCACGCACTGAGTGCCCCGCACGCACTTTGTATGCAATCACGGTGTCCTGCTAGCTCACAGACACGCGCCAGGACTATATGCTGGTTACTTACTGCAGGAGATGTGTGACATTGTCGTCGGTGCCCTAAGGCACAGAATTTACCTGATGGACTCAGGGGAAGAGACTCAAGCACGGTTGCCAATTACAGAGGGGCTGGCAGGTGCAAGGAAGGAGCAAAGGAGGGATGATGTCCACTGACCAGCAACAGAGAGGAAGTTGTCCCTCCTTGAGCTTCAGAGGCAAGGGGAAGAGATATTTTTGCAGGGACCGCGGTGGGAAGTGTTGATGGGGCAGAGACAGCCACTGGCAGAAAAATGGCGCTAAGACAAAGAGGAGGAGGTGAGGAAGAAACACCCAGAGTTCCTTCTCCCCCTGTGCTCTGATCTTCTGAAGCTCCCATTCTCCCACTGACAAAACCAACCGCGTGTCAGCTGTCCAGAGGACACTGGGGATGCAGCAATGTTAGCACAGAGCTGGGCAGGCAAGGGCAGAAAATGGATCTGGGGACCAAGCCAAGAAAAACCAGCACCACAAATATTGCATTCTCCTGACACAATCCTATTTCAGCTAACGGTAGTTCATAGTTAATACATCTTCTTCATCAAAGGCTGTGTAACAGAGGCACAATTTGTCAAAGAGGGAGAAGGGGTATCAGGTCAAATTATATTTGATCATACGTATGTTTTAATAGGAGACACACAGGACAGCAGATGGAATAGGGAACTCTTTGGGGAGTGATTAAAATAACATGTTAGAAAGCATAACCCATGCATCCAGGAGTCTGAGGGCAGAAAGAAAGAAGAGGAAGTTAGATTGAGTTGGCAGAAAGGATACAGCCCAAATCCCAGACTGCAGCAGAAACGGTGAGGGATGGTGCCAGGGACACAAAGCAGGGCAAGATCGAGTCTGGATCCTTCACGAAGCCAGAAAACAGAAGCCACAGTTTCCTTCGGCTCTTTGGGTACAGACTAGGAAAACCAGAAAGAAATTTCAGGGGCTCTTCTTTCTCCTCCCAAACCTCCCCATCTGCTTTCTGAGGCCTACGATAACCCTATTTTGTTCATCGATTCATGGTCTCTACAGAGTAAGTTACAATTGGTGAAACTGCGCTCAGTGCATAATGCCTACCCGGCACGTGGCAGGCGTCAATCAACATGAATGGAATAAAAATCCACTAAATGAATAGGTGAAGAAACGAACACACCATCAATGCCTGTGACAACCTGAAAGAAAACATTATGACCTGTCCATTAAATAAAAAAGCATAGCTATTGTAACTGATAGCAGGATACTTAAAATTTTGATGTAGGACACAGGACTAAGGAACCCAGGGCGTGAAGAGAAAGGAGGCGGAGCTCGGCAGAGGGACGGCTGAGAACACAGGGAACAGACAGAGCCCTTCGGAGACTTCACAGCTTTGTCCGGGCAAGGTTCTGTTCACCACCACTGGGGAGGGGACGAACAGCTGCTCAGGGTGAACATGTTGGTGTTTGGGGCCAAGACGCAGAGCTCGGTTCCAGGAAATTTGGGCAATTTATTGCGTGATTTAAACATTCTTATGAAGAATTATTTTTCCATCAAATGATCTTTTTCACCTTGTGACCATTGTTTTCCTTCTCAATAATACATCATTAAGTGCATTGGAAAACCAAGGTATAGAAAACTTACCTTACTTTGAAAACACACACACACACACACACACACACACACACACACATTTAAGCCCACACCTATGCTTTGAAATACCCTGCTACTTTAGGATTAGAACACAGAAAGCAGAATCAAATTATAAATTTACTTTTCTAGAAGGCGCTATGAATTTTCTAGAGAAGAACTTAAAAATCCAGATTACACAGAAAAAAATCTTTGAATATTCTGAAAATATGTGCTATGAGTTGCTTTCTGGTTGTTTTCATTTCACAAGCTTTGATAAAATAGCCCCCTTTGCCAGATACGTCTCACTATTTATTTGGCTCATCCACTGGTACTTAATTATTCAATAGTAAATTATTCTCCTACTTTTCTCTGGCTAATTTTTTGCCCCAAAGATATACTGCTCTTCCATAAGCAAAGCCTTCTAATGTTTTCACCATTTCTACCCTGCATCTAAGACATGTTAGAATGATGAGGGTCAGTGATAGGAGAAGGGGAGCAGGGAGGGAGAAAAAGAAAAAAAAATAGAACCTAGAGCCTCACACCTAGAGCCTCACGCCTGCAGTCTAAACTCTGTTCTACCACTGATTGACTTGTGTACCAGTTCATTCATTTTTAAAATGAATGAGATGAATTCAATTCATGCCAAGCTTCCCACTGACTTTGAAGTATTGCACTACTTACTCTCTGTGAGCTAAGACCTCTTTTCCTTTACTAGATATCCCTAGCTTAAAAAAAACATATAAGGTATCACCATTTTATTTGCCCCCCAGTGTCACTGACTCCAAGCATCATCTGTAGCTACATCCTGGGAAGACCGCAAGCCCCAGCAACGCCTTCAAACTGGCACCTTCCACGTCCAAAGAGATCCTGGGCTGCAGGCTCCTATTGACATACCCAGGGGGGCTGCGCCACAGGTTTTGCAAGTGAGGCCTGCACATGCCCACTTTGTAGAACAGCTTGGCTGGCTTTTGACCTTACTCTGTCACTATTTGAATCAGCTACCGACACTGCCAATAACATCACACGTCATAGAACGCACATCTTATAACTAAACCACAGAAAGTGCCCAGGCACCGAAAGAATCCAGGAAATGCACACTTAAAACATAAACTGCTCAAACAGAATAGCCACGGAAGGACCTGCAAGTGCAGATGCCAAGGGCTTCTCGGGGGTTAAATGGCCACATTTTAAGATTCCTCAATGGCTGCTGCCCTGGCCTCACTTTTAAAAGCCTACATCATTTCTCAAGGAATCACATTTAACAAAAGGCCACATCTAGTTCCCCCCAAATCAAGATTTAGCCTACTATTACTGGAGCTGTTTAGGGCATAGAAATAAAGCATGCCTTCCAGAGGGTGGAAAAAAAGAGAGAAAAAAAAACAGCCTTTTCGAATGAGTAGGTCTCACTCTAATCTGAAGCTTGTACTGTCCTTTTCAATTGCTGCAGAGAAACAATTAATAAAGGAACCCATTAAGACCTGATTATTGCTGCAAAAAAAAGGAAGGTAGAGTTTCAGTCCTTTGAAGTAACTGAGAATGATTCAGGCCTCATTACAGAGATATAATCTACATTCATACATTTATGTTAGTGATTCAAATCTATTGGGAGAGATTGAATTCCGTTAAATAGAGCATCTTTCCTGCGGACCTTTTCTCAGGCTTTCTCTGGCTAACCTCAGAGGCGACCTAACAATGCAAAGCAGTGGACTATTTAGAGCTTCGGCTGTGCCGTAAAAGAAAGGCTGCCCAGAAAAGAAAAAGAAGACTGAGATACAATCTAAAAAGCTATGTCAGCTTTTCCTTTGGGCCGTTCTGTAAATGCCCTTCCTGTCATCATGCCGGACAGGGAAGCAGGGAAAGGGCCCTGGAACTTTGAACAGCGCACCTGCTGCAAACAGGTTTTTAACGTAGAGGTCTGGAAGATGTGTTTCCCCTCATTTCAGACAGAATAAAAACAGAAAACTTCCAACCTAAAGATCTGAACGGCTTCTTCCACTGGCTCGGAAAGTTAGTAGACAGACATGTAGGAGAAAGATGGGTGGGGGGAGAAGGGGAGAGAGAGAGAGAGGAAAAAAGAGAAAGAGAGACTCCTTTCGGGGTTGGGGTGGGGCATCTCTTGTAAGTTAAAAGGTTCTCAAGTGGCATCAGCAGTGTTGATGTCCAGTGTAGAGAAACCTCCAGTAACTTCTTGTGCTTTGCAATTTTTCACGACAGAATTTTTATTGTATGGTTTCATCAGACGCAGTTTTAAAAAAACATATCATTTTAATTAGTTGTCAATTCAAACATTTGGATTCTGCTGAACAATTGGGCTGAAACCCTAGTCCCTTAGGGAGGCTGCACTGTCTTTCAGGCGTTTGTCAGCTCCAGTAGAGAACTTCGAACTAGAAAATGGAAATTAGCACTGTGAGTTCATTTTTAAATATCCATGCTGCAAGGAAACAAGATTTGTTTGACGTATGTTGTTTATTTGCTTAACTCTCCAATTAATGGCTACGGAAATCAGAACTAATTACATTACATTTAAACATTTAAAATGTGGTGTTCACCCTATTGTCAAAATATTCTGAATGTGCGTTGCAATGGCTTAGAAGTAACACAGTTAAAACCTCCGATTCTAGTTTTAAATGCTTCTATTTCAAAGGCTCTAAATGCACAGGGAAATACAGGAGTACTCATGTAAAGTCCTGTTCAGGTCATTAAACGACATCAGTGGGCAACCACTCTGGACGCCCATCTTAAGAGTGAGACTTGTTTACTTCTCGGTATCGTCTCCTGTGCACAATGCAGATTGGGGCCAAACTGACCGCAGAGGGATTCTGGCTTGTTGTACACACAGAAGCTCTTCTGACTGGGCGCCTCCAGAGTCTGGTTGCAGAGGGCGAACTACCAAGTTCACCTGGAAGTGATTCTTCCTCTTAGAAGGGCAGCTGAGATATTCGGTGGCACCCCATGGAACTGCCGGGGTGTTGGGTGAAAACCCCGGCCATGTCACGTGGTTCAACCTACCACAAAAGTCCACTTGCTTTACAAAATACAAATGTTTTTTACTCCAGTACAGCTTTAGCCACTCCTCCCAAGCACGCTTTCCCTGGTGTAATGCAATGCTTAAAAGAAGTGACCCTGAAGGCGCTGTCTCTTACTCGTGTTGGAACCAGTGATCACAGTATTTCTTCCTGTCACTCTTCATTCTTGGCCAAGGTTTCCTGAACTGAGGACTTGGTTTTGCCTATGCCTGGGCTTCGTGCGCGTTTCTGCTAGCGGTGCGGGCGTGGTGGGCTGGCGAGGGCGAGAAAGCCAGAGAGACTGGTAGTGCAGTTCCATTGTAAAACACAGCTCTTTAAAACGTTCAGTGTGGAGATAGGAAAAAGAAAACGCCCCGTTATGGCAAAGTGCAAAGGACATCGCGTGGAAAAGAGGACAGCAGAATATGAGCCACACTGGGTGGTTAAATCTTTGCGACCCTCATAAAGTGAGTTCGCTTTGAAGTGCACGCGTGGTTCCGTCAAGGACTCAGGTGAGCAATGACGAATCCGTCCATCATTGGGGTCCCCGATTTCGTCTGCGCCCAGAGTGGCAGCTTTCACGCTCCGTGAGCTTAAAAGGCAGAGAGGGCCCAAGTGTGAACTTTTTACTCCAGCAGCGGAAGGAGAAATCAGTGACTCATTAAAGCGGAGACCTCCTTGGAAGCTGGCAGAGAGGAGGAAAGCAAGCTAATTATGTCTCTCGTTCTCCGCTCTCGCTTCGACCCGCTTACACTCTGCTGGTCTGGAGGGTTTGTCCTCTGCCCCTTCTGCTTTCTCCCACCACCCTCCCCTCCTTCTGGGAGTGCGAGGGGGAGGGAAAAAGTCAGCCAAGCACCAGGCTCCAGGTGGCTCTCAAGTACTTCGCTGCCAAAAGAAAAAAAAGGAAAAGAAAAAAAAAAAGAAATCCTACGCAGGAAAACAAGTGAGAAAGGGCTCCCCGGAGGGGATTGGTTCCGGCTGGAGAGCAGCAAAATTGGGGAAGCCTGAGGACAGGGCTCACGCTGGTGGCCTGCGCTGGGAGCACAGGGCGCCTCGGCAGCAATTAGCCTGAGCTGCAGGCGCAGCGGGGTGGAGGCTGCGGCTGGGGCACGGGGAGAGGACCCGCAGGCCCCCAGCCCCCGCAGAGGCAGCGCTCTCCCTTCCCCTCGCTCCCGACTCCCCACTCTCGGCCCCCTCCCCCCTCCCTCTCCCTGGCGTTCCCAGCAGCCCGGGGTTTCAGATGTCCCACCGCCGTTTGACCCCCTCCCCCTGCTTCTCCACCCTGCAAATGAGGTTTGACCAGCAGACGCAGAGCCCACCTCTGGCTCAGAATCACTGACATTTAGACTCCAGGCTTCAACCTGTTTACAAGCCGGCTTTCCAAAGGCGGGGGGTGGAGGGACACGGGGCCAAACAAAACACCAACTGCCCAACTGCCGTCCCCCCAAAACAAGAAGTGACTTTCTGCAGACCTCACATCCACAGGCACCACCAAAAAGAGAGAGCCGGAGGCAGGAGAGAACAGCGGCCGGTGACCGGGCAGCTGCCTCCGGCCCGACAGCCCAGGAGGAGGGACGCGCCGTTGGAGCTGTCTAGGGGCTGGGGCTCCGCAGAGAGGCACCGGCGGGTGCGACCTCGGGCGGGAGCAGAGCGCTGCCCCAGCCTCGCTCCCCAGCCTCTGTGGGTCTCGCTCACCGTGCTGTCATCTGTTTTTCAGACTGTTTCCTTTTTTTCGTCTAACATGGTGAAGAAAGGAGTGAAGAAGAGAACAAAGTAACTCCTGGGGGAGTGAAGATCGCTGGTGACCCACTGCACTGCACTATCGCCACCGAGCAGCTCCCGCGACTGCGGCCACCCACCCTGGTCCACCAGCGCCCGGAGCCTGCAGGGGCGCCCGGCGGATCCCGGACGGGAGCGAGGAGAGGCAGCGGCCCTTGCGAGGAGTTATGGATGGTGGTGCCTTGCCTGCTGGCCAGATCCGCACCCAGAGGGAGCTGACCCGCGGCCGCCACCTCCAGCTGTCTCCTTGCCGCGCACCGGGTCTCACCCTTCCAGTATGTTCGTTCTGATAAGACAATCTCCAGCGCCGAGAGTGTCAGTACAATGTGGAAATGGATACTGACACATTGTGCCTCCGCCTTTCCCCACCTGCCCGGCTGCTGCTGCTGCTGCCTCCTGTTGCTGTTCTTGGTGTCTTCCGTCCCTGTCACCTGCCAAGCCCTTGGTCAGGACATGGTGTCACCAGAGGCCACCAACTCCTCTTCTTCCTCCTCCTCCTCCTCCTTCTCCTCTCCCCCCAGTGCCGGGAGGCACGTGCGGAGCTACAACCACCTCCAAGGGGATGTCCGCTGGAGAAAGCTCTTCTCCTTCACCAAGTACTTTCTCAAGATCGAGAAGAACGGGAAGGTCAGCGGTACCAAGAAGGAGAACTGCCCGTACAGTAAGTAACAACTGCGCACTGCCTCCCTCCAGCCGTCCACCCCCACCCCGCAAGGGGGGAAATCTGTTCCAGATGCGGCCAGCTAAATATTTACGTCCCCAACCCCTGTAAAATGATTAAGTGGATACTTTCACACTAAATCACCCCCCCCG
>PVKM010025532.1:0-19886 GCA_004027735.1 Carollia perspicillata | reverse complement strand
CAAGGACTTCCCTTCTTTCTTGCTAACACAGTGTCTCTTGTGATGTTGGAACACCTGGCAGTATTATCAGAGCGGGCTCAGGACGGCTGAGTGTGTGTGAGACGTGTCTCCTTCCTCCTCCCTGCCTCGGTTCACTATTTATTCTACGTACCTGATTGGTAAGAGACATTTCCTGGCTAAATGCTGGCCAGTAACAGTATTGCAGTCTCAGAGTTCTTCCTATGCTGTCTCTTGCCTCACTATCACAATGTGGAATAGTGATAAATATTTTAGAAAATTTGAGAGGCATTCTTTATGTGAATCATCACTTCATCTATGTGGAAATGTCAGGTTGAAATTGTGTTTTATCAGGCCTTGCCCTTGTAAATTACCTTTCTGTTACTAGGAATTGTGTAACTGAGACGGGATAGTGAGAAGCTAGGGAAATTCCTTGGCGAGTGAACAGGGAAACTGAGACAGAGAGCTGAACACAATGGCCAAGCAATTTACAGCGAGGGGCAGAAGGTCACCAGGGGGGAATGTGCGCATCCCCTCCCCATGCCTAGCCGGTGACAAAACTGGGAAAACAAGGACCTTGCCCCCAGGGTAACCTTTCCTCCCTGGAATTAGCCTCTAGGCCTCAGTTGTATTTCAGATCCAGGCATTTTCAACTTGTTACAGTTACATTCTCAAAAGGAAGGTCATTTGAAAGCTATCCTGTTTTCTTTAGAAAGCAATCTCTTGAAAGCATGTTGTGCTTTTATTTGAAGGTTATTTGGATATTTTCTGTCAAGAAATGGTGGGGGGAAGCATCTGGTATAGCCCATAATCCTTCCTGGGGTCGGGGTAATGGAAAGAACAGTTAAACCTGACCGAATCCCAACTGAGCCACTTATTAGTGTTACCTTAAGGAAAGTATGTCATTTTCCCGAACCTCTTTTTCATCTTTATGAAATTGAAATCATCCTGCCTCCGAGAGGGGGTAGTTAAGGGAAATGATGTTGGAAAGTGTCTGGCACAGTGCTTGGCACAGAGAAACAACTCAGTAAGTGGTAGCTATTAACGTAAGGCTCGGGCCAGGGCTGTCATCAATGACTTGGCCCTATCTAAGGTCTCTTATTCACCTGGATAAGGAAAAAACCAATTCCCTGGTGCCTTGTTAATTCTGGGGGGGTGTTGTCCTAACTCCCTTGAAGTGGACTCCCCTGCTTGGACACTGTAGAGCTCTGCACTCACAGTACCCAAAGCTGGAGACTGCCAGGCCGGGTAAGCCTACCTGTAACTGTTGGCCTCCCTGCCTTGAAATTGTGTTCTAGGGCACTTTAGATGGACCACCTTCCTTTCCACAAGTTGCTGGCACTTAGCTGAGCCCCTGTAGCCCAGCCCCTGCCGCCATCTGCCTTAGGCTCCTTCCCCAGGGAGTCTGATAGTTCTCAATTGTTTGCAAATGCCCTGTATTGAGAGCTGTGGAGTTATTCCCGGATATCTGGCAATTTAAGTGCTTCTAAATTGCCTAGGTAACCTTGGAGTTTTGCCGCTTCTGTCTCTATCTTGGTGTTATATTTATACCAACCTACTTTTGAAAATTGGATGGAGCTTAGGGTAAAATGTTTGATTACTTTAAAAGCCGGAATAAATGCTAAGAATCTACAAATAAAGGAGGAGGGGAGTTAAGGGAAGTAATTACACTTAGTTTAGCAGTTAAGACAAAGTAAATACATCAGGTTTTACAATTGAATGGAATGTATAGTATCAAGGGAAGAATATTTCCTACCACTGAGTTCTGAGAGGAATTTACAGTTGTGGTACAGTGTAAGAGGTTTTGAAGAATAAAATGAAGACATTCTCGAAAATACAATGGTGTCTGTGAAGGCAGGTTTTTCCCCAAACAGGAGGAAACAGCAGCATGGTCTTCCTTTGGGTTGGCTCTGGTCTTATCTTACCCGTTCACCCTTTCAGTACTCCATTCCCTAAAGGAATTAAGGCGGCTTACAATGATAGGCTAAAATACAAATAAGCATAAATTGGAGAAAGTAATAAATCAAGGTTAGTGTGTTCTCAGATCAGCCCTCCTGGATATAATGGTTTATCCAACGACAGGACTTGAAACAGAGCTGAATCTAGAGAAACACACGAATAGCTTCTCTCTTCCTAGGCTTTCTCTCGGGTAGAAGTTAATCTCTGCAAGTTTTGGCCAAGAACTCTATGTAACAGGCATTTCAAAATTGAGATCATTTTAAAATATACTTGAAATAGGTATCACTGTGTTGTAGATGGAAACAGGTTGTAGAAGGGTGTGTCTGATGCTGTCGCCACTAGCTGCATGTGGTTATTCAGCCTTTCAAATGTGGTGAGTCTGGATTAGAATGTTCTAGAAATGTCAAACATACACTAGATGTCAAAGACTTGGTAAAAAACAAAAGTAAAATATCTCAATTTTTATTGATTATATTGAATTGAAATGATAGTATTTTGGATATATTGGATGAAATAACGTAACAAAGTTACTTTTACCTTTTTCTTTTCATCACTACTAGACAATTTTACTGGCTATTGGAAAATTTTGTTAACTACGTGCCTTGCATTTTGGATGACACTAGTATATACCTATGGATTGCAGGTGTGTGTGTGTGTGTGTGTATGAGTGCACAGCTCTATGGTATCTGCATGCCGAGCACATTCTTATTACTAATATAGGTATTATTCATATAGTCCTTTTATATCGTTATTATACTCTGTGATATTCCTGGACAGGTGGGAGGAAGAGAGGACATAGGTTTACCAATAAGGTCTTTCCTTGCATAAGTGAAAAATCACTGCTATGGAAGTATCTTAAAGGGGAAAGGTTGATATTTGGTTATATAGATTGAAGAGTCTTACTTTTATATTCTTGCTGTAATGCAAGCTGCCCTCCTGTATTATCTATTCTAGATGGTGAAACTGCGCTCCTGGGATTCAGAGTTCGGAGTGCGAGTTTTAGTTTTTCTGCCTGAGGGAGAAGGGGTGTCTGATCCGCATAGTGTTAGTGTTCTAGGGGCCAATCTGGAGGCTTTTAGCTTTATGGGCCTTTAAGAAGTTGCCTTCTATTTGAAACTTGGGGTCTCATGTTCTGGTATAAACTGGACGAACCGTTCCATTAGGCTAGGATACTTCTAGGTGCCGCGCTATTAGAATCCCTCCCCTGTTGTGGCTCTGTTAATGGTTTTGTTCTTCCCAACCGGAGTTTAGGGTATTAACTTCATCTCAACTTTTTTTAAATTTTAAAATTAAATTTATTGTGGCAATACATTGGCTAATAACATGATATAGGTTTCAAGTAGACACTTCTATAATACATCATCTGTATGTTGCATTGTGTGTTTACCACCCAAAGTCAAATCTTTTGTCATCCTGACTCTTAAAGGTTGTTCTGCTCTAAAAGTGTGTACTGGTACCTTTTCGTTACTTACTACAACTGAATTCTTTGGGTGGGGCAAAAGTAGGCTTCCAGTTATGAGTATGCGGAACACAGAGTTTATTCTGTAAACCTACATTTCCCTACTCTGTATACATCCATCAAGGCTTATGGGAGTGAGGGTCATCCTTAAATTAACATGTTAGGGAAAGAACCTTTGCTAGACTTTCTCATGAGAAGTGCTAGAATTTCCAAAATACTTAGTCTTGGAAAGTATTAGATTTTATAAATTATAATAAAATTTTTGTACAGAAATCAGCAATGTTACGGTACCTGCACAAAGTTGATAAAAATATTAAATTTAAGTACCTTGATATTTATAAAGTTATGACTCCTTATGGTTTTTGATCCCTCAATATATTTATTTTAGTTTTAGTGCTTATACTACCATGTTCATTACTTGTTTATAGGATTGTTGATAATAAATGCAACTATATGCCACAAAAGGATGTAGTTGATTTCACATCTGATTTTTTTTTTCCTTTTCAATTCCTTTATACTCTTTCAGGTTGCTGCTCAGTGGGAACAAATTAGCTTGGTGCTCATAGATGACTTTATCGGAACTGGCAGAGAACAAGTACTGCTACTTTTTAAGGACCACTTAAATTCAGATTGCCTGAGTTCATTTAAAATAACAAATCTTGAAAACATAAACTATTCGGTAAGTTCTCTTTACTTTTTATACATTGAGAACCATATTAGAAAACTTGTGTGTTTTCAAGCTTTTCATCCTCTACTTAAATGTTTGTGATTTCAGACTTAGAGTAACTTTTCGAACTTTAAAAATACATGGATTGAGCCTTTTAAAAATGCAGTCATATGCCACTTAATGATGGGGATACGGTCTGAGAAAGGTGTCGTCAGGTGATTCGTCATTGTGTACTTATTACACAAACCTAGTGTTACAGAAAATTGAAACGACCAGACACCGGAGGGAGGTTCAAGAGCACGATCCTTTATTCACGTGTGGTCCCAAAGGAGCCTAACTCCAAATTCTGGGGCCGAACAAAGGAGTTACAGACCTTTTATACTCTGTCCCTTCTGGGCCACGTGGCAGAAGCGAGATACAGAAGCGGAATGCAGAGGAATGCAGAGGTTAGTTTAGATTTCCTTATTTTGTTAGTTAGTACCCTATGTTTTGGCATGCGGGGCACCTTATCTCCTGGCTGGCTCTCGCGGGCTGGCCTTGCCATTTGAACTGGGGGAGGGGGACCCTGTGCTAAGGCCTACTGGGTTTAGGTCACTTCCCTATATCACTAGGCGCTGCAGTCTACTACATACCTAGTCTACGTGGCACGTAGCCTTTTGCTCCTAGACTACAAATCTGTACAGCGTGTTACTATACTGAATATTTTTATTGTAGGCAATTGTATCAGAATAGTAAGTATTTGTGTATTTAAACATATCAAAACAGAAGAGGCACAGTACCAGATAGAAACCGGTACGCCTGAACAGGGCCCTTAGCACGAACGGAGCTCACAGGACTGGTAGTTGCTCTGGGTGACACAGTGAGGGAGGGGTGAGCGAATGCGAAGGCCTGCGACATTGCTGTAGACTGTATGAACCCTGGACACTCAGGCTGCAATGAATTTATAAAACAACACGAGATTAAGCGAAGTACAAGGTAAAATGGTACAGTCAAGAGATGTGGTAAACATGAGACGTATGAAGCTGCTAGTGGTGTAGGTAATATGACATACCGTTTTACAACAAACCGTATAAGCAGAAAGAGTACACTGTAAAATAATGGCAAAAAGGCTAGTGTAGTAAATACACAAACCAGTGACAGCCGTTTATTGTCATTATCAAGTGTTATGCACTGGACCAGTTGTGTGTAGTATGCAAGGTACATGTGCCTATATTTTTATATGATGGGTAGCACAATAGGTTTGTTTTATACCAACATCACCACAAACACATGAGTAATGCGCTGCCCTACTATGTTATGATGGGTCCAGTGTCACTAGGCAATGGGAACTTTTCAGGTCTCTTATAATCTTATAGGACCACAGTTGCATGCAGTCCGTTGTTTACCAAAATGTTATGTGACACATGACTGTATACATTGAATGACCTTTCAACAAACGTCATACAAATTGACTAAGCTTTTCAGTATATGTGGTGGTCACTCAAGTGAGAAAAATGCCGTAAATTAACTTGTTGCTTCTGAAAATCCTTTTATATCAATAAACATGATAATATTGGATTAATTAAGTAATAAAATGAAGTGAAGCTGCTTTATTAGAACAAGCAACAGCCCTGACTGGTGTGGCTCAGTGGATTGAGCTCCAGCCTGAGAACCAAAGGGTCGCTGGTTAAATTTCAGGTCGGGGCACATGCCTGGGTTTCGGGGCCAGTTCCCCAGTTGGGGGCCTGCGAGAGACAACCTATAGATGTGATAGATGTTTCTCTCCCTCTTTTTCTCCCTCCCTTCCCTTCTCCCTAGAAATAAATCTTTGAGAAAAAAAACAAGTAACAGTTCACATCTTAAGATGTGGGGCAAAGGGAAATAATACACCTGAAATCTCAGATTGATATAAAAATGCCTCTGAGCCTCCAGTTTTTCATTAGTAAAATGAGGGTAATTCTTATTTTCTCTGCTTATGGGATTTTTGGAGTTTATAAAAATTTTGTAAGCTAATACTTTTTGAAGTAGTATATAGATGTTACATGGGGAATAATAGTGGTCATAATTATAATTTTCCCTACTTATAAGAAGATGGGGGAAATTTATATATATGTATATATTTTTAAAGATTTTACTTATTCAATTTTTTTGGGGGGAGGGGAAGGAGAGAGAAAGAGAGGGAGAGAAACATCAATGTGTGGTTGCATCTCACATGCCCCCTACTGGGGACTTGGCCTGCAGCCCGGGCACATGCCCTGACTGGGAATCGAACTGCAGTTGTTTGGTTCGCAGGCCCACGCTCAATCCACTGAGCTATGCCAGCCAGGGCTGTATATTTTGTCTTTTATATAATAGTGTCTAACATAGAAAACTGCCCTTTGACTGGATAAACTTTAATTGTATATTGTTAATATTACAAATGTTCAGTTTCAGTCTTATTTTTTTTTTTTTAATTCATTAGAGTGAAGCACTGGATTACAATGAAGATGACTTAGTTGAAGACAAGCCAGATAATCGTTATTTGTTGATTCCAGGTCTGGAGAGAAGAGTGAAAGTTAGTATCTATGTTTGCTTTTTGACTTTTGCTGTTTTGGATTAGTGCTATTTTAAATGAAAAAAAGAATTTTGAAAGTTCAGCCCTTAAAATATAAGCAACTCAGCAAATGCAAATAAATGGTTTTAAAATGGTCTTTACCTTTTCCTTACCTTTGTAAAAACCATTATGACATCTTTTATAATTGTATCATCTAAAAATGATAGCTTTTAGTAGTAAGATTGTGTAAATTTAATGTCTCAGAAGATAAAATATTGGAAACTCACTTTTAAAAACATATTCTTTCTGGTCTGTAAGATCAGAATACCATGGTATCTCTTTAAGGAGCAGCAAATATGATGAAGCATAACATGTTCCAAACCTAAATAGCTCACCCTCCGGTTTTCATATGAAATTCTATACAAAAAAGTTTTCTTATTGTTGTAAGGTAATCCACATTGCCTGTAAAATACTTAGACTGTGCAAATAAATATGAAAAAGAAATGGTTACCTTTGATCCTGCTACTGAGATATAATCAATTTTTACACTTTGGCAGGTATATTCTTGTAGATTTTTCAAATAAATGTGCAAATTCACATGGAAATGTGATTATACGATGTTCCTTTTTAATCTGCCTTTTTCCATTTGTAAAAATTTTCAAGTGTACAGAGAGGTTGAAAGAAAAGCATAGGGATTATCTCTGTAGTCCCCACATGGGTTCAACTGTTGTTACCTTTGGAAAAATCATATTTGCCTCATCTGTTTGTGCTTGTGTATGTGTATGTGTATGTTTTTGTAGAATCATTGGAAAATTGTGACTATCATAATACTTTCATGTATCTTAGCAGGACACTCCGAAAATTAAGGACATTCTCCTGTGTATCCAAAATACCATTCCTGCACTTAGAAAAGTAATAAAAATCCCTTAATCTTATTTACTATTGAGTCTATATTCAGATGTCTTTAATTGCCACAAAAAAGTTTTTTTTATAGTTCCTGTCTTCAGAATCCAGTCAAAGTTTACACTTGCATTTAATTACTATATTTCTCATTGGTCTTTTTATTTAGGATAATGTCCCCTCCCTTATTTTGTGAATGACACTAACGAGGAGGCCAGGGTAGTTGTGCCTGCTTTTGGATTTGTCTATTTTCTTGGGTCATTTAACTTTTTCCTCTACTCCTGGGAAAGTTTTCTGTAAAAAGTTGGATCATAAATACATATCCTTTGCAGACCCTTTTAAAATTATTTGGAACTATTTTCATTTTTAAAGTGAATTCGCCAAATGCTTACTGAACACATGCTAAATATGAATGTGAATGTGAGCAGATATGAATATGTAAATATGAATGTGAGCAACCGATCAATGAATGAAGTATCATAGTGAACAGAGAGCCAAAAAGGGGAAGATTGATTGCATTCACAACTTTTATATTCTGAACAAAGTAAAATAAAGAAAAGGACAAATCATGGGAAAAATTGTAACGCGTGAGAGAGGATTAATTTCCTAATATAAAGGTGCATTCTGAAATTGTTGAGAATGTAAAATGGTCCAGCCCCCTCAGAAGGAGGCTTGTTCTACCTACTAAAATGTAAATTGTACATATCTCTTTACCCTTGTAGTTTCACTTGTAGAAATCTGTTCTGAGGATATACTCGCACATGTAAGCAATGATGATTTTACATGGGCATTTATGTAGTATAAATAACAAAATCAGTCAGAATCAAAATATCCATCATTAGTACAGTAAATAAATGAATATATTCCTGACCCATGGACTACTATGCAGCTGTCAAAAAGAATATGGTAGGCCTTTACACCGATTTAGAAATGCTGCCAAAATAATTTAATTGATGAAAGCATGATTTCAGAAATTCTACCTCTGGTAATATGTCACCTAACTTATTTGGACGAACTCTCCTGATAGTGCAACTTAAAATGATGACTGAAATATGTTTTGAAAGCTGAAAATACAAGAATAATTCATCCAGCCAAACTCTAAAGGGCAGAACCCAGAGATAGAAGCAGAACCCTGAACCGCTTTTGCCCCAGGGGGCGTGTGCATTTAACATAAAGCAGTAGTGCCCCGGGCACCGGGCAGAAACAAACCTAAAAGCCTTTCTCCAAACACAAATTTATTCTAGGCCTCCTGTCAATCTCACAAGTAATTTTGCAAAGACAATGAGCCACCACAGAATAACTAAGCACATACCACAAAGCGTTATCTATTCACATAAAATAACCAAATAGCATTTCTAGAAACTAAAGATGCATTGAAATGAAACCAAAAAACTCAACAGATGAGTTTAACAGCTGACTCAAAAACACAGGCAGAGCAAATTAGCAAGTCAGACTGCGTTAGCAAAGTTATTTAGAAGACAGCACGGAGGAAAGGAAGGAAACTATGAATGAAACCTAGAGGGGAGTCAGGGACATGCGCAGGTGGGGAATCCAAGGTAGCCGGGGTTCTGTGTTACCGCGGGGATCCCCATGTTATCACTAGCTCTAAATGTGGTTGAGAACATTCCAAGTGTTGGAAGGCCTTCCAGGGATTAACAAGTCTCTCCTCTCCCCGTTTTCCACGTGAGATAACAAGTGGAGAGGCAGAAAGGTGAAGTAACTTAACGGAGCGTGAACTACAGTGCATTTCCCTGCTCTTGCCCTTGTGAAATCTGTTTTCCAAGCGGTTGTTGAGGGGGTCTTGGGGAGACCAGGACCTTGGACGAGCTCATGTACTTGCACAGGAATGCTCACAGCAGCATGGTCTGTAACACTCCACAGCTGGATGTAGCCCCGATGTCCACCAAGAGCAGACGAGGGAGACGTAAGCTGGTTTAGTCATACGATGGGATACCAGAGAGCAATGAAAGGCAGGAACTGCAGCGACTAGGGACGAATGGATGACTCCGAACACAGTTATTCCATTTGTTCAAAGTTCAGGAGCAAAACACACAGAAAACCAGAAGTATTCTTTCAAAATTCATACAAAAGGGAGTAAAATTAGGAAGACAAACAAGAACGTTATCCTAAAGGTCAGGGCGGTGTTGCTTCCAGGGGAGAAAGAGGTTCAAGGCCCGGGAGCGCTGTGGGCAGCCCCTGGGGCGCTACTTTCTGGCTGGCGTGTGGTTGTTACATGGGTGTTGACTTCATGATTTGTCTGTGAATGTTTCTTTGTATCATGCACTCTTCCGCGTGCTTGAGAGAGATCACAGTAAAAAGAACCAAGAGCGGGGTTCACTATCGTGCACTATAGAAGGCCTCCTGCCTTTGGTTTTGGGCGGGTCTTGTTTCTTTGTCCGGAGGAGAAAGAAAGCCTTCCTGGATAGATACTTGGACCAACTCTGGAAACGGAAGCAATCTGTTGGCTGCACAAGTGGGATCGAGGGTTTAGGAAGGGAAGGTGAAATGTCCTTTTATGTTATTTAAGTTTCTTAGCATGTGCTTATTTTCATAGTTTCATAACAAGACTTCATCACAGAGTATCTGAGGGGTCTAGTGATTCACCATTCAGCCTTCGAATAGGGAAGAGAGAACAGGATCATTTCAGAGGGGTCCTTATTTTCAGTCTGCCCAAATATTCCTCTCTTCACTCCCTCTTCCTCCAACAGTCCCAGATTTGCTTCACCTCTGATGGGTACATCTCCCTCTCCCTAAATGACGAATTAGCAAGTGAATGATGGGGTGTGAAGGACGTGGAGCCCACAGAACTAGGTCAACAGATGAAATTTCAACATATGAGCTAGACACTTTACATTTGTTCAATGCGGTGAAATATGGTTCAGTTGTCTTTCACTCTCCAGCTCCTATTCATTCATAAAAAGACAAAGAATTTACCTGCCTTAATGTGTAATTTAAAAGAAAGGAATGAGAAAACAGGATGCATTGTTTATTCAATCTCGAAAAACATTTGTATTGAAAACCAGATTGATGCTTAGACAGGCTCAGATAGCCATGTGAAATGAAATAGCTTGTGTCAGTTCAGTGACGAGACTCTTTTTAAATTTTCAGTAGCAAAATGTATTTCATGACTGTTTCATCCTTTGTGCCGACATCTATTTATCTGGTACCAGAAAAGGAATGGGTTTCTCTATGTCCAGTTCACAGCCAGTTTTTTCCCACAGTAATTAAGAGTCAATCTTAGCACTGAGTTTATTAGCACAAAAATAAATGTGTGACAGTTCATCATGTATTATCTTTAATTTTTTATAAAGGTTATGTGAACAGAAGATTTCAAACAATATCAAATGAAATTGACTATTTCTATTCATAATGATGCCTTTTGCTTTTTGAAGCAGAAATTACCTCAACAACAAAAATAGTTTCCTTATGGGGGTAGAAGTATTGGTAGGCTTTGCTTTTTATTTGTATTGATTGGACTTAATCATATTGATTGATTACTTAGTAGTGAAAGGAATGCTAATACATTGACATTCTCTCAATTTGATGTGTAAAATCGATTGCAGTTACTTGCCGTGTTGTCCTTTGTAATTAGAGACTTAAAATGTACAAATATGATAGTTTTGCTCTGAGAAGTATTCTTTGCTTTTCTATAGAAAAATGAATTAATGTGAATTAATAGGCAGATTTGAAGAGAGTACTTTCTGAATTGATGGCATGTCAGATTTCATTTGAAATTACATCTCCAGCAATGATTTTTTTCTACTTCACAGGTTGGTTTGGCTTCTATTCAGGAAATACAGCAGCATCTTTTGCTTAAGGAAAAAATTGTTTTAAAATCTTACAAAGCTTTAATGAACCTGCTTCAAGGAAAAGAAGATAATACATCAATCGCAGAGGAGGTAAAATTAACCATGTGACCAGTGTATCATTTTATAATTGAAACCTATTGAAGAGTTATTTAAATTGGAAATCGGAATATATTAGAAATGCTCAATGGATCACGAAGCAAAGTGGCAGGGATTATTAATGGTGGGCTTTTATGACATTGAAAAATATGTGATTAAGAAGCCAGTATTTTACCAATTTACAAATTATTCAGTAGCATATTAAAATTTCAGTTATCCAGGAACCTTGGAGAATAAGTCCTTTTGTTTAAGAAGATTTAACTAAACTTTTTTATTTTTATAGCCTGAATAAAAATTACTTCTAAGAGAATTACGTATTTTCTGACTTCTTAAACAATTACTGGACATTATTTAACTTTGTATTGATGATAACGCAATTTCCTCATTAGTGTAATGGTTGTTCTTTTAGTCTCTTGCATGGTTCGTTTTCAAGGATATATATTGCTCTAGTTAATGTCCCCAAATTGCTCTGATATGTAGCCCTTATGTCTGCTTTATATAATTTTACTCTCCTTTTTCTTGCGGTTGACCATCATAGGCACCTCTTCAGGTACCTTGCAGTTATTTATGCCTGTGTAGTAATGTAGAAAGTTAGCAAAAACTGCTTTGAGTTCATAAAAATAGTTTTTATGCATGTTAGTTCCATGCAGAGAAGTTAAAAATAAATCATGACTAGCTGGACAGAGAGGAACTTGGTGGCGCATTTTATTCCCTGCGGTCACTTTAGTGCTTTGCTCTGACCTTCTTCAAGGGCGACCATTCTTAATAGTGGTCTGTGCCTCGGGTCTGTATTTCAGTGCTAGTGATATGAGGATTAGGGTCCAACACATGATTATGTTGGTATAAGAAACATAACAAAGCATGGCATGTTACATTTCTCTAGCACTCGTCTAATTTCCTGAGAAGCCTCATGAAAGTCATTGTTGACAGTCTCTGCCCTGGCCCGGTGGCTCAGTGGGTTGGAGTGTCATCCTGAGCACCACGAAGTGGTGGGTTTAATTCCCAGGGCACATACCTAGGTTATGGGTTCAATCCCCTGTGGGGAGGCAACCAGTTGGTGTTTCTCTTTCTCCCTCCCTCTTCCCTCCTTCTCTCCCTCCCCCTTCCTCTCTTTCTAAAATCAATCAATAATAATTTTTTAAAAATATGTATATATCGCCCTGGCTGGTATAGCTCAATGGATTGTACGTGGCTGCAAACCAAAAGGTTGCCGGTTCGATTCCCAGTCAGGGCACATGCCTGGCTTGCGGGCCAGGTCCCCAGTAGGGGATGTTCCCAAGGCAGCCACACATTGATGTTTCTCTCCCTCTCTTTCTCCCTCCCTTCCCCTCTGTCTAAAAATAAATAAATAAAATCTTAAGAATAAATATATATATCTATCCCTTAGGGTGAGCGTTCAAAAAATAGCCTCCCCATTTCTCTTCCTTACGTCACGCCAACAATTTTGCCAGTATTAGAAAAGTGGAAGAAACGTTTAGAACTTAATGCACTGGAACCACTGTGTGCAAGACACCGTCTTCGCCCTTCACATTATTCGTTTGAAAAGCAATCCTAGCAGGCGGCGAACATTTCTGCAGGTTTTGGATGAATAGTCTGTGTCGCATCTCACAGCTACTGGCACAAGCGGCAGTTTCCTAGGAACGTGTTTAGTTCACTCTAGTGGAAGCGCTCGTATTGGTTTTCAGTAATTACCACATGGAGGGGCAATAATGTACAGGGTCCCGCAGAACTAACGCCTCCTTGAGTGTGGTTGGTAGGGTCATAATATGGGTGTCCTAATGTACAGTTTCAATTCGAACATGTCAGCTACAATGTCATGTGGTGTGCTTGGGTGTGATATTGTTATATTACAGAATCACATGCCTACGATTTTGTAATAAAAGAGTTTGTAATAAAAAAGGGGAGTTATTTGTGCCAGACCCTATGGGAGATTAACAGTTAAAATCGAGTCTGGAACCACTTTGCTTTGGTTCAGATCCCAGCTGCACCCCTTGCTAGCTCTGTGACCTATGGCATAGCCTCCCTGAATCTCATTTTTTTTTTTGAAATCTGGAAAATGTAGATAATAGTACTACAGACCAGGGTATTAGGGTTATTGTGAAGGTTAAACGAATACACAAATGGCATTTAGAACAGTGTCTGACCTGTAGTAAGTGTTTAGTAAGTTTGTATTATTATTACTATCATTACTACTCCTTCTCTTCCTCCTCCCCCTACTATTTCTATTGTTATTATAAATCCATATGAATGTGGAAATGAATGAGTATGGCTGGGCCTTTAAGAATAAAATTTTAGCAATAGTCAGCAGTCTAAAGATAGTTTAATCAGTTTAATTTGTATAAAAGTCCACAGTTAAAAGTTTTGGGTAGGTCACTGAGGAGATAAAGGTGGGGTTGTTTTCAGCATGCCTGGGCTACATATTGTCAGATTATTTCCAAAATGGACTCTAGGTTTACATCCCTGCTGTGTTTCCAATCAGGCCATGCCTCTTGATCTGAGTAAATAGTTAATTATATATGTTTTTCAAGTTTTACTTTAATGAATTATGTATAGCCTATAATAGAATATATCATAGGTACTGTATGTGAGAATCTATTGTAAGCTTTAAGGCCTGGCCAAAGGCTGATGAACTTTTTTTTTATAGCTTTGCTACATTTGACGGTCTTTCGGTGATCAGTGACTTAAACATGTCTTTCTATAAGGAGTGTCTCGTTACTCTTTGTGGTAATGAAGAAAATCCTGTCCGTACTGGTGACGAAGAGTTATCAGACAATTCTCAAGATGCAAAGCAGCTCGTAGAGAAGATATGGCATCGTGTAATAGATGATAGCTTGATTGTTGGAGTGGAAACTGTATCTTCTTTGACGCTGTGAGTAAATTGTAGTACGTTACCCTTATCTTGATTCTCTCAAACAGCGCAGAGCAGCAGACATGTGGTATAAGCCGTATATGTAATTTGCTGTGTGCTGGCAGCCTCACTGAAAATGTGACTAGAAACAGGGAGGGTTAATTTTGATAATATTATGTCCCAAGAATCATTATTGCTGCGGGATAGACAATATTCTGTATTTAGAAGCATATTTTATTCAAGTCCTTTGGGGGAGCATAAAATGCAATTTTCACTTTAGAAGTCTAAGTGTTTGCATTCTAAATTATTGCCAAAAATAAAGTCTTTTTAAAAGTGAGTAGTTTTTTTTCTTGTTTTAAAAAAAGGAGGGAAAACCCACTTCCAAAATAAAATCCAGGCATAAATATACCATTTCCTCCCTTTAAAGGAATTGCTTTCCTGAAGTCCAGCGTATTTACAATGTTTTTGCTTTCCTGTTTTAAGAAACAGAGTTAATACAGGCTTTTTAAAAGGCGGTTGGCTTTTATGCTTAACTTACTGGTACATTTTACATTTGAAATGTCTCCTAGGAAAGGAGAGAATAAAGTTTTTGTTGTTGTTTGTATGTCATTTAATAACCCGTTTGATTCTCAAGAATGAACTTCTAGGCTAAACCAAACTCCGGATGTTTTGCAGGTCGCCGAACCAGGTGACTTTATCGTTGTTAGTGGATGAACCCCATTGCTCCAGCTTTCAGTTTGTGAAGTGTCAAAATAGGCTGATCAAGTTGCGTAGGGACTCTTGCCCGGCACCGTGCGCAGTGCCCTGTGAAACAGGACCAGAGGCAAAAAGGATCAAGTTGACTGTTGACAGTGAGGAAGAGGAGGAGGAGAGCTTGGCTGGTGCACAGCCATCTGAGAAAGAGTGTGTACAGATCGTCACGGCTGTAACACCGCTCTCGCCACTTTTAGCAGCCAGTCAGTTTCGTTGCACTCCGCTGCTACAGATCAGGAAGAGCGAAAACGGTGACTGTTCCGAGCAGCGTTATATTCCGTGTGGCCGACTTTTTTTAAGTCTAGAAGATCTTTCAAGTGGGAAATACCTAGTGACGTTTCCAAAGAAACCCATAGGTAATTTGCGTTGGTACTTTTGAATCACATACCTGATTGCATGAGAAAATTGTAAGGACTGTCTTTTTTTGATCATTGAGTTCAATGACGGAGCTTGTGACATGTTTTTCTTGTAGAACACGTGGAAGATCTCTCTGCAGTTCTTGCAGCATTGCACAAAACTTGTTTCCAAATTGCATCAGCCAGCTATGCCGTGACTTCAATGAAGGCATGGCTGTTAGAACACATGAACTGCGAGGTAATCAAAGAATTTCCAGAAATTTGCTTTTGTAAAGAGCCAGAAGGTTTGTGTGGGACACTCTTCCACTGGAAACAAAGGACCCCATTTGAAGGGATTTTAATCGTCTATTCCAGGTAATGCACATCAGATTGGAATTGGTCCACCAGAGTTAGTGTGTGGTGAATGAGTGGCCCAACGGTGATCCCTGTGGGACAGGGATTGCATGGCGATTGTGGGACAGCTCCGCACAGCACAGCCTTGCGATAGTGCGAATGGACAGGTGGCCTCATTTAAAAACTGTTTTAATTTGATGTTTGTTTTGGGCTGTTTTCATTTTTGGTTGATTAGAGCCTAGTCATTATTTTAAGATGTTCTCTAGCCTCTCCTCCACAATGAACATTTTAAAACATAATATTGATTTTATTAGTGAAAAAAAAATCCGGATGGAACCTCATGAGTATGAACTACACTTGGTGTAGGGTATGTGTTTTGGACTGGTACAGTCTGAATTCTGTCAATGATCGTATGCATTCTTGGTTCTATTTATTGCTTGAATATTTATACCTAAACATGAATCAATTACTAGAACATGTGCACAACCGCTTTGTGCTGTTCTGAATGTTGTCATATCGTGTTTTTTTGTTTGTTTTTTCATTCCAGGAATCAAACAGCTTTGTTACAGTGCCTTCATAATCTCACCAGAATTCTCCCTATCAACTGTTTCCTCAAAAATCTAAAGTCAGGAAGTGAGGATTTGCTCAGTGATCGTTTGGCATTAACCTTGGAGAAGGAACTGGTTATCCTTGGTTCTCTTTCTTCTGCCTTAGCTAAGGTTGACAACAACTTGGTGCAGAGGTGTGAGACAAGTAAAGAAAAGAGTAGTGATGTTCTTGCTGCTTTACCAGACAGAAAAGAAAGCATCCTTCCCTACAGAGAAGAGCTTCAGAGAGAAAAGCAAACGTTGGAAATGGACCTAAAAGTGAGTGGTGCCCTTTATAGAGAAATGACTGTGAAATTAGCGGAGGTTCAGCTGAAATCAGACCTCGCTGCGCAGAAACTGAGTAGTTAATAATTATAATCTCAATTCGATTCTATTTTAAAACATTTTTTTCCCTGCCAGAACGTTTTGGTTCTACTTGTTTTTATTTTAAACATTATATGCCTCCTTTGTAAGAATAAAACACGAGGCTTTTTGTAGACTCTTTGGTTTTGATGATGCACAGAACCGCATGCCTTGGAGCAGCAGTTCTGAACTGGGCCATTTTGCCTCCCTCTAAACTTATTCCCCTTTCTCCCCCCACCCCTCCTCACCCAGGGGCATTAGCTCGTTTGGAGACATTTTTTAATAGTCATCGTCGGGAGGGGGAAGCAGGGATGCCCTTCCCATCTGGTGGGTAGAGGCCAGGGATGCTGCTAAATATCCTTGTCTGTATACACGAGCCCCCCTAGAAAGACTGGCCTAGCCCAAAATGCTGAGGTGGAGAAACCCTGCCTTAGAGTTACCACATAAGTGCAGGCAGAAGTGGCCTAGCAGTATTTGGTCTAAATCTTTGCAGAATCTTGAACAGTCCTTTTACTGTGTCCTGCTTAGTAAATCTGTCTGACAAAAATTACCTTCACGCAGATAAACAAGGTTGTCAGGATTCACAACTTTGTGTAAAGACCGAGTGCCTGTGGAAATTGAAATGGCAGACTGTGTGGGCGAGGCTATTGAAACGATAGTGTCTGGGACTGTTGTTAATTTAAGTTTTGTTAGAAAGTCTCTGTGAAATTGTTGAAGTCTATAGAGGTGTGAAAATATTAGGGCATTACTCTGAAAAGCATCTCTCTTTCAAAAGGTTAAGCATACCTTACAGGCCACTATTTTTCAGAAATTGAAAATGCCTTAAAGCCACCTGAAATTCTAACTCTAGGCAAAGCTAAACTCGAATGTTGTAACTAAAATAGTTTAAAGAATATACTGTTCCTCACAGAGTGAAAAATTTTAAAATAAGTGAAAATTGAGTGGGGAAGTGATTTTGAAGGGGTTCAATGAGACATTTCAAAGGGGTAAAAATTCAGCTTCTTTCCTTTTTTTGGGGGGGAAAAAGAATTTTAGAATAATGAAAGAATGTCAGGAGAGGAAAAAAGATTCAAAAGGAATGTTTCTGATCCTTTTCACTCTAAAGCCTTTGAGTGAGATGCGGGGAATAAAGACGGTTATAGAAAGTGGCGTTTCATTCTCGCAGCTGTGCAGTGCTGGCCCCGCCCCCCACGCTTCGGGAGGGCTTGTACCGAATGATCCGATGATGCGAGTGGGTTTTAGAGACTGTGGGTTATTTTCTTGTCTCCGTTTTTTATTATTGCCCACCTAATGTGCTAGTTCTTTTTTTAGTCATCATTGCAAAATGAGACAGCTCTATTTCTATGAAATGTCGATGGAAAATATTTCAGACCTTCCGGAAGTAAAAATGGAATACTTTCAGGGTTAATCGTGGAAATCTGGCAACAGTATGTGTAAATAGATATATTAAAACTGTCCATATCATGGTCTAAAAGAACGACCAAGTATGACATTGAGGAATCCGAGTGGAAGATGGTGTTGTCAAAAAACTAAACAGAATTTAATTGTAATAGTTTATCCATAGGGAGCAGGATAATAAAAATAGCACTTATTTTTTTTTTGTTGATAAAAGCCACCTGAAGTTGTTAATGCAGATCATACCAAATAACCTCTTCCCTGCTAAGTTTGGTACTTCAGTATACTTTTCTGCTCATCACAAACTAGAAAAGCCAACATTTGAGGGCTCGGTGGCCTCGCCACTCCCTCATGATTTGGTCGTCCGTTTGCCTGGAGAAGCACATTCCTCTGACCACTGGCCTCATCGTGAATCTGAGGCCCCCCTCAGAAACACAGCCCTCCCGAATCCACACTGCCGAAGTAAAATCGAGTTTTGTTTTTCTGAACAGAGCACTCCCCAGTTGTTAGATGCAACATTTTCTGTTGGCCTTGCGATCCTTTAGCTAGGTGTGGCATTATTTAGTTTGGTGACCAGGTTGGGGAAAGGAGGAGGACATGTGACATTTATCAACTGTCAAGTATATGCAAAACAATGAGCTTGACACACACACACACACACACACACACACACACACACACATTCACATCCACATTGCACGTATATATGGTTTCATCATTCACAGCAAACCGTGAAGAGTAATTATTAGTATTGCTCCCAGTATGAAAAAGAATGTTAAACCAAATTAAGCGGGTGAACGCAAGCAACTTGAACCTGTGACCTTGTTACCAGATTTTTAAAATCAGCAGACCCTTTAAGAATTCTAATAATATACAAATGGATCTTTTATTGTCTTCGTAAAGCTTTGTTTCCCTTCTTTCTTCCTTCTTCTCTTCCCTTCCTTCCTTTCTTCTTCTTCTTCTTCTTCTTCTTCTTCTTCTTCTTCTTCTTTTTTGCCTAAAAGTTTAGACAGTATCAGATATAGAAAGGTATCCCTTTTTTCTTCCTTGAACTCAAACTTGTAAAAACATCCATGTCCCTGCTAATGGAGTGACCAAAAGCTGTTTCTTGGATAACCCCATCCAGGGAACTTTGGGCTTTCACAGCTAAAGACTGTCCTGTGCAATGTAGAGAATGCTGAGCCATAAACAGTACATGTCATTGAATCCTTCAAGGGTTCGTTCTTTTTTCTCTCTTAGAGCTCCCTCAATCTGTCCCTTGAATTGCTTACTGCTTTAACCAAATAGCCCCGCCCTGTTGTGCTGAGTATCTTCCTAGCGCTAATGGTGGTCAGGCCACTTTCTAGGACCTTATTTTGTTAATCCTGTTGGTTTTTTATTCAGTACGGTAGCAGGCACTATTCAGGTGGTAAATGGTCATAAGGCCAGAAAATCAGATGCCTTCTGGGCCTGTGCTGTTGGCATTTTTCCTTTGCTACACTGTGACGAGCTACACTGGACACAGTGCCTGTGTGTATAACCGTAGCTCAATGAAATTGTTGTGAGTCCAGCTAGTACATTTCTTTAGCATCTTTAACTTCATCTTTAATTATCAATTTCCCCACAGCAGCAGTGACTCTGAAAGTATAAGTAGTGTTATGGGCCAGTAAAGGATACTATTAGTAAACCCGCCGAGGCAGTTAGCACTACATACGCAAGTCAGTCGGGAGTGGAGAGAAGTGTACTGCACTGTCGATTGCCTGTTGCATATTGATTCCTTCCTTTTCTTGTACCAGAACTCTCTTTTTTTTTTTTCCCTGAAAAAGTTCCTTTCCCACAGTTCATGTGATTGGGGAAGTCGACTCCCTTCCTA
>PVKM010025531.1:0-19881 GCA_004027735.1 Carollia perspicillata | reverse complement strand
GTTTTCCATCTGATGACACCAAGATTTTGTGTTTGGTATTCTGTCATTCTATTGTGACAATCTATAACAGAATAGTTTATGCCATTGCTTTACATTTATATTAGGCTTTATCATTTATATTTATTACACATAAAATTTATATACTTTATAATTTATTTATAGCATAAATATATATTTATATTTTGTTTGTGTCATATGTGCTAGTCCTATTCCATTATCCTCCCCCATCCCCACCAATTGTCTTTTAAATTTTTCTCTTGAGCATTCTAGAAAGAGCTACCACGTGGTCCTTCACTTCCTTCTGCCAACGTGACCCTTTGGGTTAAGGTTGCTTACCTGTTTCAAGGACAGAAAAGCTACAGGCTGGCTGAAAGCTAATCACATTCTATACCTAATCTGAATAAAGGAGTTTAGTTCAGGCAGCTGAGGCACTTATTGAAGCTTATACAATGATTGAAATGTCAGGGATGGTGGCCATGTTGTACCACACATAGTTAGTTCCTAGTTAGGTGAAACGTGTCACAAAAGAGAAGTCTACAGGGCAGAGGGCACAGATAAGTGATCTCATAGCTTCTGGAAGAAAGAAAGGGGGACCTCGTTCCTTCCTCCTCTCTCATCCCCGCTCTGATTTTCATGGGTGTGGCCATGAGTCCTGCTGCAGATTCTGGGAGATTCCCTTTCACTTTCAGTAACCAACCAGACTGCACTCCTTCAACTTCTTTATTTTAATAAACTTATTTTTTAGAATAGTTCCATATGTATGAAAAACATGAAAAGAGTACACAGCTCCGAGTACACAGCTCCTATAAATCCTGCACTAAATTTTCCCTATTATTAATGTCTTACATTAATGTAATGTAGCTGTCATAATTAATGAACCAATATTGATGCATATTACTAAGTAAAGTACATACTCTATTCAGATTCCTTTAGTTTGCAGCCTCATGTCCTTTTTCTGTTCCAGGATCCTATTTGGGACACCATGTTACTTAAATCGTCTCATCTCCTCAGGCTCCTCTTGGCTTTTACGGTTTCTCATCGTTCTTGTTTTGGATGACTCTAACAGTGTTGAGGAATGCTGGGCAGGTGCCTTGTAGAATGCATCCTGATGAGGAATTGTCTATGGGTTGTTTTTCTAATGATTACACCAGGGTCATGTGTGTTGGAGAGGAAAATAGATCACAGAGATAAAGTGCCATTCTCATCACATCACATCAAAGGTACATGTTATCAAGGTGGCCCATCATTGGTGATATTGAACTTGATCACCTGGGTTTGCCAGGTTTCTCCATTATAAATTTAGTCTATTATCTACTCTTTTCATACTGTACTGTTTAGAAGGAAGTCACTATGTGCTGCCCATAGCTAAGAAATGGGGAGTTATGCTCTTTCTCCTTGGAAACAGAATATCTACATATATTATTGGAATTCTTCTGCAGAGCAGACTTATCTCTCCTCTCCCAAATATTCATGTATTCAATCATTTATTTATAGGGATTTAATGGACATATAGAAAGTTATGCATTTTTATTTTATATTTTAGTTTATAATCAATACTATGTTATATTGATCAATTTTTTTCATCTCTGGCCAGTGGGGGGCTTTTCTTGTGTTCCTTTGACATCTGTGGATTTTTTGTTTGTTTGTTTGCTTGTTTTAACTCTTCCTTACTTTCTGAAACTACAAGAAGGTTCCCTTGCCACTTTTCATCAGAGCTAATTTGAGTAAGGTTCCATTGCTTGCATTCAACAAGCTTGACTAGAACGGTTGACTAGAAGGTTTACTTAAGTTCTCAGTTTCATACCCTTGCTGTGAACCTGTTTCTTTTATTTGCTCACATTCTATTCAGTGTGCACATGAGCATTTCTTCACTGTGCGAATACCTGTGTGTCTGTTTATCAGGTGCAGAAGTTGGCAGGAGAGAGAGAATCACAGTGAAGTAAAGAAATAAAAACAAGGGCTAAGAAAGACTACCTTCCAGAACACCCAAGAGAAAAGCCAGTAAAAAAAACATGCTATTCTGCTTTATTTGCTTGCCAAAGGAGAATATAGACATGTCTTAATATAGATTTTTAGGACTATATAAACTTTATAATTATAACTTCATAACTACCAACATTTATAATATTTTAACTTCTTGATTAATAGCATAGAAAAGCAAAATCACAAAATATGTCAAAGTTCTAACAGGATGTTGTATCTTCATCAGAATGAGTGGAGGAGAAGCTATTTCAGAAGCTTTGGCTCCACAGTTAAACCAGAAAAACAATTCACATATAAGAATAATAATGGATATTGCGTGCCAGTTACTCAACTGAAGGCTTTCGTGAAACATCAACATTAATACTCAGAACAGAGTGAAGTCATCAAGATAGCAACATAGGTTGATCCAGACTTCAGTCCCCCTTACAAGAACAATGGGTAATTTTTCACAGACAAGACAACATTGCGAGAGTCGCAGAACCCAGGGGTGAGGCTGGAGCACACATTGGAATTAAACAGACCAAGAACTACATTAGAAAGGTAAGAAGAGTAGTTTTACATCAGCCCCATTGCCCTTCCCCAGGCCACTACAACACATCAACAAGGGGGTGCCTGAAGGCATGTGGCTTCTTCAGGGGGAAAAGGGAGCCAAGGTGGATATCCAGCTTTTCTTGTGTTACAGGACACTTTCCAGAAGGCCTGCTTGGGTCTTGTATTATGAGGATCAATGCTATATCTATAGAGCTTAACAACTGGGGATCAGAGAAAAATGAACAAGTAACCAGTGGCAGTGCTGATGGCGACCCGAGATTAGATCTTGGCAGGCTGCATTGCTGCTTGCAGCTGTGCCTGAGTAGATGTCTCAGCCAGTGGCTCTGCCCATCTTTAGAGCTGAGCTGATGGCCCCATCTAGCCAGTGAGCTTGGTGGGCAGTTCTACCCAATATGGGACCCCGACTAATAGGCCATACCAGCCATGGAGACTATTCTGTGGCCCATCTAGTCCAGGAAGCAAGCTGAAAACCTCACCCAACTGCTGAACATAACCACTAGACCTGCCCGGATAGCAGCATGGCCACAGATGCTTGGCAACCAATAAACACATTCTACAGCCTATTTGGGCAGGTAAGGAAGATCACAGTTCTGCTCAACTGCTGAGCATAATCTCCAGTCCCATCCCACCAAGAAACCTAGCCAGAGAACATGGGCCTGTTTTACAAGTTTGCTCAGGCTGACAGCCAAGCCAGCACTTTGTGCGACTGTTGAGCACAGCCTCTGTAGAGTAAAATGTAAGTTCCACAAGCAAAAACCCTATGTCTTGCATTCATTTCATTCTCTGAACCAAGGACAGATATCGACAAAGAGTAAGTGCTCAGTAAATACATGTTGAATGAATGAAACTCATATCTTGCTTCTTTTCTCGCTTCTTTCAGTGATGTAGTATTTCCTAGTTAATTTTATTCAATTCTTTTTTTCAATTTCTTTCTTTTGGTATCCCCAAGGCAGTAATTAAAGAAAGCTGAACTCGACTCAATTTTTGCTCACTACTTCATAACAACAAAAACAAATTTTTGAAGAGCTGACTCAAGTTGGGAAATACTTGCTAGATAACTATTACATATACTGTATTATAACAGTCAAAACAATGGAGGCCTTCCCCCTTAACTGTACTACTCGCTGCCCCTCTCAGAATCTCCAACTCTTAAAGTTCTTTCCTGATCTCAGAGTCCCATCTGTCTCTCACCTAAGGTCTGAGCCCTTGTAAGATTCTTGTTTTTTTCTGGCCTTTAAAGAACACATCGAAACCATCAAATAATATGGCATCGGGGTCAACTGCTTCTAAGACACCGAACACACTGCTGCAGCTGAGAACAAGGGCTATTTGAACAATCCTCAGCCACTGTCATGTTTTAGTAATATAAATCATTAGTTATCAAACAAGAAGAAAAATAAAGAGAAAACTTTAAGCTTCTTGTGAATTTGGCAATGGTCAGAAAAAATAACATGTTGGTTTTATCACTCGAGTTAACTTTGTTTTGCTTTTTTATCAGCCCCTCTTCCCATTTCCTCTCCCTTTCTTCTTCAAAGATGGTCTGATACAAATCTGTAAAGGCAGACATACTGTACTCACGCACGTGCCACCACCTTCCTCACGGCCCCCCTCCCTTCCTGACTCTGTCCATTGAAGCCAAAGGTCCATTTTAGAAGGGACTTAATGACAACTGGAATCTCAGAGAAAGTTAGTATCTCCAGCTTATTAGTTGACTCAACAGCTAAATCTTTGTAGAAACAACAATTATGTTAATTACACAGAATTAAAATTTTTATTATGTGTAGTCTCTAATTTGTGTTTTGATATCTTTAAGTCTTGGAAAAGGTGAACACTAACCACTCTTATTCTCTTTTGATGACTTTATTTTGACTCTATCCCTGACTCTGAGAGTTAGAATAACCCAGGGATCCGTCCTTGATCCTTTTAGTTTATTTCTTCTCCATCATGTCTCACTACCATTAGTCATGTCCCAAAGAATTTTCTGTCATGATGAAAATATTCTTTGTCTGTCCTTTCCAGTAATGTAGCTACTAGCCCCATGTGACAATTGCAAACTTAAAATGTCACTAGTGTAACTGAAAAATTGAAAGTTTAATTCTATTGAATTTTACTTTATTTTAATTTATAGCCATGTGTAGCTAGTGGTTACCATATTAGACTGTTGCTGCATGATGGTTTTATCTAGTACTGTGGCTTTAGAAACTACCTTTATGCTTATTTTAAACCCAAATTTTATCGAAATATTACCATTTCTTATCATTTGGTTACCCTAGCCCAAGCAACTATAGTTAGTTTTGACCTACCATCTTAACTAGTCTTCCTGCTGCCAGCTTGCCCCTCTGATAATATTATATAATCCCCACATGGTTGCCAAAGGGATCGCTTAAAATGTGAATCACAGATATCATCATATCATTACTTCACTCCGAATCTTTGTTTTGGTTTTATATTGCTACTATGAAAATTGTCACGACCATAGTGCCTTAAAACAACACAAATTATATTATATTTCTGTAAGGCAGAAAACCTTATATAAAACCTTATATTTCTGTAAGGCAGAAATCTAACACAAGTCATTGGGCTACGATCTAGATGCTGGTAGGGCTGCATTCCTCTCCAGAGCCTCTAGGAGAGAATCCATCTTGTCTTTTCCAGCTTCTCAAGGCCACATCCCTTGACTTGTGATCGTTATCTTCCATCTTCAAAGCCAGCTACATGGCATCATTTTGACCCAGTCTTCTTATATTGTATCTCTTCAACTGACCATACATGAATAAATTCTTTGATTTTAAGACCTTTTTTAAAAAAACTTTATCTATTTATTTATTTTTAGAGAGAGGGGACAGAGGAGATGGAGAGAAAGATCACTGAGTGAGAGAAACATCAACAGGTTGCCTCTCGTATCCCTGCAATGCAGGCATATGCCCTGACCAGGAATCAAACCGGCGACTTTTCCATTTGTGGGCAGACTTTCAATCCACTGAGCCACACCAGCTAGGCTCCAATGTAATTGAAGTAGACCCACCAAGATAATCCATAATAATCTCCCTATCTCAAGACCCTTTGTTTAATCATGTCTACAAAGTCCTTTTTTTTCCACTTAAGGTAACAAAATTACATGCTCTAGGGATTTAGATGTGGATATCAGGGGAGCCATTATTTTGATTGCCTTAGCCCACCTAACACTTCCATGATCTAAACACCTTTCACGATCTGGCTTTACTCTATATTTTGGACTCTTTCTCTACCAAGCTAGTCTGCTCTTACTCCCTTCTTGCTGCTTCATAATACTCTGATACTCGATATTTGTTTTATCAGAGCCTTTTCTCTAGTTTTCTTCTTCTCCAACATTTCCCTGAACCTATAAATTGTATACTAGATCAATGCATAAGTCCCCAAATTCTCATTTGTACTTGTCAATGGAGTTAGCACACTACTTGTTACCATGACAATTTACAAAGCCCATGTCTAGCTGACAAAATCTGGCTTCTCTCTGTTAAATACTTATAAAGAGTAACAAGATGTTTTCATAGCTTCACAACTCTGAGTCTACCATATATTCCATAATCTGGATTATAAACTATAAAGTTAAAACAATTAAAATTTTAATTAAGCATGGAATAGTTATCTATTACTGGGCATTGAAGCATTTACAATAGCTTTTAATAGATTGTACTCGGTAGTCTTGAATAGAACTATTTTAGTAATTGCTTCTCTTGACCACTTTAATAAATGCTGGCCAGAGCTGCACGTTTTCTTCAGGGTTTAGAAAGTTAGCTATGAATGCTGTATCAGATTCATGCAATTCATTCCATATGTAACAGGATATGTGAATAGATGCAGAGGGAAAAAACAGAAAAAAAATCAGCAGTGAGAGATCCTGGTGTTCATTTCTGATATAGAAATAAGAATATGATTATTTCATAAAACCCGCAAAGGCAGCAGTCAATTAAGAAACAAAAAATGAAGCATTTCCATTAATATCTGCCACATGTACATCTCCCCTTATTACTCTTCACTTTATATTATACGAACATTCACATTGGCAACATAAACTTTGTAAAACTATGGTCACTAGCTTGAGTGACCACATACAGTGTCCTGTTTACTTGTGACAGACCTGGCTTATGCTTGCTGTCCCCATGTAATTATTTAATCTCACTCTTCTTAACCCCAAAACTGCTGTGATTTGGATGATAAAGTCTATACTCACTCTAACACTTACCCATGTACATTACAAAAGAATACCAGTGAGCAAATGTTGCTGAGAAAAAATAATTGTCAATGTAAAAATTTAAAATACATCTTATATTTTTCCATAGAATTATAATCAATTTACCAGTTGGCTGAGATGTTGATGGCTTTTGCAAATATGACAATTGAGCTTTGGATTTATTTACTCAGAGAATGTTTGTGGTAAATTTCCATGTGCCATGCTTGTATATGTTACACACATAAATATACACAGACACACACATGTAAATACAATTACAGAAGGAAAGCCCATATTGTTTATACACTGTGGGTTCAGATGTGCCTGTGGTTTTCTAGAGAGCTGGTAAGATAAGCCTGCCATTGGAGTGACTGCCATTTGCATGATGAACCAAGAACAGTTTATGGGCCTGACAAAAATGTAAAATCTGATAAAAATATGAAGGCTCATAAACTTTATCAAAAGAAGATGGATCCATTCAGTATGATTATATGTTAGTGAAAGTGTGAATGGGTGTGTCTTCCCACACAACTGACTCTTGTGTGCTAAAGGGTGAAAAGTATTTTAACAAATTCTAAGAGTATTGTACTTAAGCTTTTTCACAGTTATGTATTTTCTCACTTTGACTGCTCCATTATTATGCCTTTTTCTTCCCTCAGTTCCTCCCTCTGTTTTCCTTCCTTCCTCCCTTCTTCCCTTCTTTCTTCTTCTCTATTTATATCTATTTGACCCATGTGTAAATATTAAAATGTATAATCTAGACAATTGATCAAACTTTCGATGTCATTTCTACCCAGAAGTCATACCCTCATCCAAATATATTAAACTTATCACATATACCTAAAACTTGCAAATTCATCTTATATGCACTATGATAACTTTATATTTTAGTTTGTCAGTAACTTGTATATACACGTGTGTAAAATTTCTACATATGTAACTCTAGTTTCAAAAATAGAGTGTGAGGCCCTTTTGATCAAAGATCAAATCATATACTCACCAGCACAAAAAAGATCAGTAAATATTTACTGATTAAGTTTCATTAGTGTTGGTTCACTCTAAGGAACTATGGATCAAAGTCAAGAAATTTGGGTTCTAGTTTCAGCCCAGCTCCTTGGAGAAATCAATCCTTTGGGCCCTACTTCTTCATGTATATGATAGTGTATAATTTAACAGTGAAAGAATACAGGCAGGCAGACTTGAAAAGAAACTTGTAAGATGCCTTACAAGCCTTGCTGTCTTTCTTCTTTGGGTCTCACCTCATGAAGGGAGACTGTGGCCCAAAAGCAGAGCCAGTGGGCCCATTCTGCCCGTTGCTAATATGACTACTGCAGATACTCCAATAAAATCTTACGGGCAACTTATAAATGAGGGTTACAGCACTATAGCAGCCTTGCTACAATGCAGGAAATAAGGGGAAGTGTCAAGTCAAGGACCATGTATAAAGGACCCATGGACAAAGAATGTAGGGGGCAGGATTGAATGTGGGAGATGGGGGATGGGTAGGGAAGGGGAGAAAATGGGGACCACTGTAATGGAACAACAATAAAAAAAGGAAAATAAAAGAGATGATGACTTCCTTTTCTTTTATACAGGGAAGAAAAGATCCCCCCCAAGTTGCTACTTAAACTATGTTGGTCCAGAATAGAGCAAAAGGCTTAAAACATAGTTTGCAAACAAATATTTACTAAAAATGTAAAGAAAGACTGGATCAGAAGGACACTCTGCCTAACATAGAATAGAAACACTAAGACAAAAAATGTTCCCATGGACCCATAGATCAATTTATGGATCCAGTGCTTTTTTCAATGTGAGAACAGCAAGCCCTTACAGGCACATAAGAGACACAAACCATATGGTCAAATGACCCTGTGTTGGCCACACTTCACCTGTCTTTGATTACTGTTTCCTGTTTTTTTGTTTCACTAGTTATGGGGTGGTTCTATCCTCTGTGGAACACATTTTCAATACAAATTCTCATATTTGTGGGGATATTAGCTGTTACATAATAGCTTTTTATGATTGTCTATATCATGAATTTATAGTCTGGAGCCATGTGGATGGTTCTCATTTAAGGAATGTATAAACTCAGCACACCCATATTGGCCGACTAGATACAGCTGGGGAAAATTGTTTATTTGATTTAGAGGTTGGAGGTTCTTATTGGTAATGTCAATGAATATGTAACTGCAGGCTACAAATGGAAGTGGATGCCCAGAATGAAAATAAGTAGAAAGTCTGACAAACCCATGGATCAGGGCCAGACATTATTTAGAATCTGATTAAGTGTGGTATCAAGACATCAGTCAGTAACAACAATATTTGGACTTACAGAGATTTTCACAGCTTAATAAGTATTTTAACATACATTTCCTTATGTAGTCCAGGTACAGCTCTGTGAGAGGTTTGTTATTATCCCCATTTCATTGTTGAAGAAGCAAGTTCAGACAGAATTAGTAAATCGCCAAAGGTCTTAACTCTGCTACTAACCAACTTATGCAAGTATCCCAATCTGCCAGTGCATTGAGTTCTGCAGAGGTAAAATGGGGATGATAATAATAATAATACTTAGTTAATATTGATGCTGTGAGAAATAAATGAGTTAGTTCATTTAGAGTACTAAGAATAATGTGTGTAATTAAGTCTCAACAAATATTAGCTAGAGATTGTGCTTATTACATGAAGAAGGGCTAGGAGTTAATTGTGGGTCTTCCAATGTCAAGTCCAGTAAACATCCTACTGTAGTACAGCTGTTTTTTGAGTAGAAGGGTCTAAAATTGAGCCAGAGGCCCTAGATTCTGGAAGTATGTGCATTTGTATGTGCATCTGCAGGGAAGGGAGGCAGACAAGAGAAGCTCAAGTTCAAGGTCTGAGTAATGAGGACAAAATTGTTACTATTGAACATGGCTTGAGAGAGAGGATTTGATATCATCAGTCTTTTCCCTAGTAGTTTGATCTCCTGCCTAAAAGAGCTGGGCCTATTTCCCAGGAACGAGACTGAGATTTGTAGGCAGAGATGAAAGGAAGGCCACTGGGCTGTTCATGACATCATACCAGCTAGTTTGGATGTCACATAAACTTAAAGAATGGAAAACCTACTGTTTTGTCCACAGTCTTGATAACAGTAAATATTAAAAACTGCTTTTAGATTGTGCCCTAGGAACTTTTGTGGCATATAAAAGACAGAAGTTGAAAACCATAAATCAAGTTCATAGTGTAAAAACTTAGAAAGAAATCCCTATAATCTCTACTTACTATTCTCATAAATCCTGGCATATTTAGATCTCATAATTTATTGTTTCTAATTTGGGAAATAAGTGTTTGGATAAAAGAAGGAACTATTTAATAATTGGAACTTTCTATATATTATACTCTGCTGAAAGTTACTGACATTTAATAGTTCTATGGTTTTCAGCAAGAGAATTAAATCTCTGTCATATGAAAGTCTCATGTCCATCATTGCAAATGGATTTCTTTACCGAGTGCTGTAAAAATTAAATGTGAAAATACTTTGAGAACTGTATGATGTCTAATGATTATTCACCTACCAATTTAACATAACCTTTCCTCCTGTTATTTTTTTAGTTATCTAATCCTAAACATTCCTTCTGCCAAGTTCATTGACAGAAGATGATGGTAAGACACACAGCTCTTATTCCCACTCCAATCAGTGTTATGGACAGAGCTACTACAAATGTACTTGATTTTCAATTTATGGATTATACCAGCAGGTGAAGGTGTGGGAAGACTAAAGGCAGAATGGCCAGGTAGGAGGCTGTTAAAAAAGGGCCACTTCAGAGGAAATGCATTTTTTGTGAGGGGATGACCACAACAGAGTCAGTAGGAGGTGCCCTTGTGAAGAGGTATTGAATTGTCCTGAATTGTCATCCTGAATTATCATCCTTCTCAATACTTGGCAAAAATCATCTCTCTTTATTTTTGTTGCCAAGATCCTCATCATTTTTAAACATGCAACTCCCGCAGGCTCCTCACTGGTCTGTCTGCCTACATCCTTGGTCCTTCCAATTTCTTCAGCCACGCCATTGACTTTCAAGGTGCTAAGTATAAAGAAATGTATTCTTGATATATTCCTCACTCAATTCCCAAATCCCAAGCATGGGGAGCCTGTTGATCTGTGCCTTTTCGGTTGGCCCCAGTGAACCAAAGCTATTGCTTTGGGAGGCGCCTGCTAGACTCCATCACCCCTTCAGTGCAAATTTCACATGAAAACCCTAAGGTCCCTCATGTTTACTTTCAGAGGGCACATCAAGAAAATAAATGATTATTCTGAAATTGTTGCAAAACCTTCAAGGAGGTAATGTTTGATGCTGTGAAATGTGTGTATGAGATTTATTGAGTGATTAGCTCTCAGTTTAAGTAAAATTGACCATGTGGTCATGAAAAATTCCTATAAATGTCACATAACAAAACTTACAGTGGCTGGAAATAGCTTTAAAAATTCTACTGAGAAAAAAGGCACATGGAACATTCTGGCAAATTCTAAAATGAAAAAAAAGCATTGCCTGACGCCCCAATGATATAGCCAGAAATGTATTATAAATAGTTACAGAGAAAGCATAGTAATTACAGTTTGATTGTGAAGTGAAAATGAAGGGATATTCCTGAAGGGATATATAACTGGCAATGAAGGTAGTACTTACAATTTTACCAGTTGGCAATTTCATAGACTCTTCGAGTACCTAATATCCTAGATTTAAAAAAAATGCATGTTCTCTTTATGAAGTGAAATTTCTTGAATTTTTCCTATGATTTATGGAATCCAGTAGCCTTCAATGATAATATTATGAACAAATAAGGCATTGGAGGTCATTTTAATCACTATCTTACGAGATATGCCTGTATGTTCTTGACCTGTGAACATTAAACCAATGGTCGAGCATCACAATTTTGACGGTCATTAATTTTGATGAATCTATGAAATTAAATAAGATTGAGAGAAAGAAAGACGAAAGTTGTCAGTAACTGTAGGGTGTTCTATATGTAAACTTATTAGATAATTAGAGAGTAAAATCCTGCAAGAGTGTGTCTATATAATGTATATTAGTACAATGTGTCTGTGTGTCTGTCTGTGTGCGTATGTCAAGACAGAGAAAGGGAGAGGAGAAGAGGGGGTGAAAGAGGAAATAAAATTTTGTCCCTATTACTGAAGGAAGGGAAAAGTCAGAACAGTGATGAGGTGCTTTGTGAGTGGAAATACACGTGTGTGGTGTGCTGATGAGAGAGCAGGAGCTGGGGCAGGACTGAGTCGGAAGCAGCCTATTGTCACTATATCACCGCTGACCCTCTCTGGTCTCCCGTCCAAGCTCCTGGTATCGTGTTCTCTGTGTGGGAATATTATACACAACCTGGTCAGCCAAGAACCTCTTGGTTTTAGATATATTACTTGAATCCTGCGTCATTTATTTCACCAATTTAGAGCTTCATGTAGTAGCTATATCGCAGCAGTAATAAAGTTGCAAGTTGTTTCCTTCTCAGAGTGTGAGGATTTATGGCTCCTTATCCACAGAAAATGCATCATCCCCATTGCATACGCAGAGCAATTAACACATGGCATTTTGTTAGTGATTACCTATCTCCCTGGACTGCACCGTGAGCTCTTTGAAAGCAAGAACCACCTTATTTATCTTCATGATGCAAGCAGTAAGCCCAACGCCTAACTCACAGAAGATGTTCAACAAATGGTGATTGAACTCAAGGAAGTTTAGATTTTTATTCAAAGAGCTCATGGTAGCCCAAGAGCCTATTTTACCCTACAAATTATTTAGTGCAGTTATGTTCAAAAGCAGATTTTTATGCAGAACTATTATCAAACCAATAACAATTATATTCTATGTAAAATTTTATAGCACGAGATTTCTTCTGTAAAGAATTCCATAATAGTAAGGCACAAAAGTAACTCAGGGGTACAGTACATTATGGAGAAAAGAAGGCTTGTAATTACTTTTAAGTATGGTTGCTTACTAAAATGGAAAACTATTCTCAAATCCAGACATCCCTGAGACTAGTAAAATTTTCTGGTTATGACAATAAGGAAGCTGCTTGCGGCAACTAGTTCTGTTTTGAAGAATTCATTCTAGAAACCTATCTTTATAGGCCTGTAAGCATGATGGAATATGGACCAGAGAATAACAAGTTTCAAGAAAAATTTGGAGGTGGAGATAGAAGGGTGCCATTGGAATTGGCAATAATGGGCTTAGTCTTATGGTCATTTAATCTATCGAACACACAATACATTGGATTTACTTCCGTCTCTCTCAGTTACTTTCCTCGAACTTCACTCCCCTAGGCACCGACAAGGCCCACGGAAAAGCTGACGTGTTGTACACAGAAACAGAAGTATTTTTTGATTCTGCTCTGCAGAAGCACAGCTTGCCTTCCTCACAGGAGGTAGAAAGGGCTGAACTTTGAATCAGGCTCCCGATGGTGGTGAAGGGGCTGGCTGTGTGCAATGTCCCCAGGGACAAAAGATCAATTGAGCCTTGCCAAGTCGTGTCAGCAGTGGCCGTCTCTAAGATGCCGACAGGGCTCTGGTTGACAGTTTGAAGAAATTTAACTGCTTTGATAAGGTTAAAGGGGGCAACAAACCACAAATTAGAAAACAAAACACAAGGCTGCTAAGAAGCTTGCTGGCGTGCTAGAAAGGACTTGTCAGCCAGCAACAATGCCGACACCCGTTGCCTCCTTTTCATTATTAAAAAAAAAAAAGACAAGAAAAAATGAAAGTAAAGAAAGGGGGAGGAAAAGCAGTCTCATAAAAATGAGTCCACTGATTTAAAACATTTACCAGTTATTGTTGATGATATTGCGAAAAAAAAGGCTTATGTCAGTTAAAGGTACATAATGTCTATTGTTTCTAACTCCCTTGAGAAGTGTAATAGAACCAGTTAAAAGTCTACGAGAGACTATGGAAAGGATGATGGTCTTCATGGATCCTCTGGGAAAAATAACAAAGTTCAGAAAATAAAAAACCTAAACATAAAAAATTACTCTTGATGTCCTTACAATGTAAACAAAAGCCCAATAAAATTTAGTGATATATATCTAAAGATGAACTGTACTCTCATATTCTAAAATTGTGTTAGGTTGTCAGATTTATGCCTTGACATTGACCATAGCTGCTTAGCTGCACGTGACTCAATTTAGTAACATGACACAGAGCACAGCTTGTTAAAGAGGTTATCACACTATTCCCAAGGCCCTGGCCAGTGTGGATCAGTGGGTTGCAGTGTCATCCCATAATCCTATAGATTGAAAGGTTGAGGGTTTGATTCCTAGTCAGAGCACATGCCTAGGTCTCAGGTTCAATCCCTGGTTAGGGCACATATAAGAGGGCAAACAATTGATATTTCTCACATTGATGTTTCTCTCTTTCTTTCTCTCTCTCTAAAAGTAATAAAATAAAGTCCTAAGGTGAGGAAAAAATATATTCTCCAGGATCCTTCAATAGTTGTTGCATAAAAGAATAAAATATCTAGTTGGATATACTTATTTACTTTTTTTTAAAAAACGGAACTACATTTGTGCTACTCTTAGGATCTAAATATCTACTTTATAAAGATGTATCTGGTAGAGTTCATCAAAAATCATAATCTTCCAATTTCTGCTTCTAATATTAATGAATGAATAAAGAGTGCCAATCAGTTATTTGGTTAAATGTATCTAAATTTGAATTAGACGTTTCCTCATGTTGAAATGAGTTAATACATTTTAAAAATAACACCATACAAAATGACATACTTAGTGCAAGGGGTTCATGATGTTGATATGTCTTGTTGTTGGTTATGTTGACTTTAATCACTTGGTTACAGTGTCTTCTAGATTTCTACACTGTAGAAGCAATATTTTTATACTATGCAAACCTGTTTCTTCTCAAACACCTCCCCACTAATTTTAGTATCTATTAGTGGATTTCATCTGCAACAATTACTTACATATAATTGTCTAATTATGATTTTCTATCTTTTCTACACTTATTAATGAGAATGCTATTATAAGGAAGAGCAGTCACTTCTCCCCTACATATTATTGATTGTATTACTTATTTGTAGATTCATGGGCTTTGCTTGTTAATTTTGTTTTGTTGGTGAGAGAAGCTGCAGTAACTTTTCAATGTTGTGTTTTGATTTTGTCTTGCAGGACTTCAAAACTATTTTCGTATCCCACTCCCCATTTATCATCAGATTTCCAGAAGACACTTTTTCCTTATTGTCTTTTTCTCCCCTAGAAGCCATGCTTTGGAAAGACTATCTTTTTATCTATATATTACCTGTACTTTTAAAATTATATGCAATCTTTAAATGTACTTGAATGGTATACCTGGACCTTTATAGATCCCATGGGCCTTTAAATCATGTGTACTTTAAAATCCCTTCCTGGTACTGAGTGCTGTGATCTACTTAGTTACCTTTATTTCACAATTCAGATTTCATGTGAATGTAGTTTTTCTAATGGCTACCCCAACTCTCACACTTTGCTAGTGACCCTCCTTTGTTCTCTTGACAGTATTCTCTTTCTGCCTCTGCTCACTGAAAAGTTTTATGGCTGGGCAGGAGTGGGCAAGAATGTGAGAGATTTAGAGTTCTGGCCTCTGTTAACTTTTTCTACTCGCAGTTATTTTGAAGTTTCAGTGCTCTCCATTTTCAAGTCACATGAAGAGTTTTGTCTGGTTTTTTTTTTTGCATAGAATTATTGTACTTTTGAAGCTATTTGGTATTGTTTTGGGAGGAAACTTAGGAAAGTTGATTAATATATGACTTTTCTTTTGGCCACCAAGATAACCTCTGGATATATTTCTCAAAGTATAGGCAATTGTATTTCCTAATAGAGTAAATGTTTGATGTGAGATAATGAATGGATTCAGAATGATTCTGAGGCTTTTAGCCTAAAAAACTGGAAATATAGGGTTACTAACGAATTATACAGAGAATACTTGAAGTGAGAAAGTTTTGGAGGGTAGATAAGTGTTATTTTGGACCATAGAGTGACAGTATTGTTTCTGTTTTAGAACAAAAGCAAAACTAATATTTTATTATTATTTCCATCATCTTGTATTACAGTAACAAAGTTTCAAGTTTACCCCTTTTTTTGGTTGCTCTCCAATTTTATTCTTAAATTTGATTTAGTAAAACTGGTAAAAAAGTACCACCTTGAGAAACATGGACTCAAATTCAGACAAATACTATTAAAGAATTAAGTTTAATGAAGTTTTAATTGTTCTCCTGTCTTCAAGATAGTTTAGTGATAGATAATTTTTTTAAATGTGGTATTTTAAGACATGTCACATATGCCTTTAGAAAACATTATAGGCATTTGGCCAGTAACATTGTATAGCTTTTCTATTTCTATATCTTTTCTCTAAAGCTAATATTAAAACTAGACTGTATTCCATTCACTCATCCAAAAATATTTTTGAAACTTAATTATGTACCAAGGTTGTGTGCAAGGTATAATAAAGTAATCTTTGATTTTCCTGATTGAGCTTATAGTCTACCAGTGAGATAAATATTAAACATCAAACAAATAATTTTCATAAATAATGAACTACAATTATAAAGATGCTGAGCCCACTCATTAAGTGCATAGATGGGAAATTTGGTGGTACACAGATTTCTTATGAGAGACCACAAACTAGAAGCTTACAAAAAAATGAAAAAGGTAAAAGAGATTGAAAGCTTGCTGCAAATACTCTGTGATATACAGTCATTAAATTACACAAACAGGTATATTCTAAAGCTGGCACACAGTAGGGTGCTTCTGATAGTTTGTTGCACCAGGGGTAGGATGCTCAATTAGTAAAGCAAATACCAATGTTGAAACATCATTTGAAGCAAAAAATAAAACAAGGACTTTCTCGTGTATAAGATATATGAGTTAAAATATGTAGGTTTTAGTTTGCTTTGTCACTAGGGCTTTTAGTCAAATTATTCAAGAGTTTACAGAGTTAGGAATGATTCCTAATGAGCTGGATATTGTAGAAGAAGAGATTTCTATTTCTAGGGGAGTTACTAATTAACTTCATTAGCAAATAACCTCTCTGGCTGTCAGCTTTCTCAACTCTAAAATGAGAGGCTGACTGGGATGATGTAAGCTTCCTTCTAGCTATGCTTGCTAAATGCTTCAAAGGGTTGAAACTAGAAAGAAAGGCAGTACCTATTATAACACACACTCACCTGTAAGACTGTTCTGAAGACAACTAGGCACCTGTGCCATTTAAGTTTTTCCTTATGTCTTTAGTGTATTATAATTTATCTGATATTAAAACAGTTAGTTACCTAAATAAAGCAAACCACTAGCTTAATTATACTGATATTTAGATGTAGGTTTATTTTGAGAAAAAACGTCCAAAGAATCAATATAACATGAGGTTATACTGGTATGTAAAATTGCAAGGGTGCTATATATGTATATACATTAAATAATATATTGAAACATATACTCATTTTTCTACTACACACGGTGAGTATTTTTCATGATCCTACACTTTATTACTGTAAGAAAGTTCTGAGAGTTCCTATTACAGGTAACAAAAAATATGTTTATTTTTTGCTAAGAATATTAAGTCACATTTTCCTCAGAAAAATAATTTAACACTTTTTAATTTGTATATGGTCACTTGCGTGTCTTGTGTGATTTTTACTAAGATTACTTGTGTTAATGCATACACAGTTCTTAGCAAGTAACTCTTATCTTGGCATCAAACTTACAAATGTGTTCATTTCTTTCCTTTTCTTCTCAGAAGCCAACTGAACATTCTTTTGGGATATACTGGAGTTTTATGAGTTTAGAAATTACTTGGAAAACCAAGAAATCTCTTAGTTTTTCCCCTTCACTTAAACACTTTCTCAAATATTACTTTCTTGTGAAGTTTTCCCTCATACTTAAGCAAAGTTAGTCTTGGCTTCCCACGTGTTCCAGGGATTGTGATGATTATTCTCACATTGGTCTTCCCTGTCAGACTAGATTGTTTGAGAACAGAATGTAGATTGTGTTTTATTCAAACTACCTAGTACATAGTATCTACCTAATAAGCAAATGAATAAACTCCTAGAGGAATTATGTTTGCTTTGAGATTTTTCACAATAGTTTTGACAATCCATCACTCAACAACAAATTTTACAACCTCAAATTTTCAATACTCTTAAATTTTGTGAGCTATAAAAGAATAAATGTAGAGACTTTTAAATCTCTAGTAAGACCCAGATATTTCTTATTAGAAAAGGCCCACAAAATGTGCTTTGTCATATAATCAACTTGATGTAAATTATTAAAGAGGACTTTTTCTTGCCTGCAAGGTTTCTTTTGAGACATCAGCTGACAGTCTTATGGGAACTCCTTTGTAGATACCTATCTTCTTTTCTTTTGCTGTGTTGAAGATTCTCTCCTTCTCTTTAATCTTGGGTAATGTATTTACGATGGGCCTGGTGTGAGCTTCCTTGGATCCAACTTCTTTGGGACTCTTTGAGCTTCCTGGACTTCCTGGTAGTTTATTTCCTTTGCCAGATTGAGGTAGTCCTCCTTCATTATGTCTTCAAATGAGTTTTCAGTTTTTTGCTCTTCCTCTTCTCCTTCTGGCACCCCTATGATTCAGAAAAAACTATTTAAAGTTGTGAAAGGCAAGGCCCTACATCTACCATTATTCTATCCATTAAAATGGAAGGGCAGATAAAGTGCCTCCCAAATAAGGTCAAGTTCAAGGAGTTCATCATCACCAAGCCCTTATTATATGAAATGTTAAAGGGACTTATCTAAGAAAAAGAAGGTGGTCAAAACTGTGAATAGTAAAATGACAATAAACTCATAACTATCAACAATTTATCCTAAAAAACACAAACAAAAACAAACTAAGCAAACAACTAGAACAGGAACAGAATCACAGAAATGGAAATTATATGGATTTTTATCAGTGGGGATGGGGAGCAGGGAGAATGGGGGGGAAATTACAGGGAATAAAAAGAAGCATAAATGGTAGGTAAAAAATAGACAGGGTGAGGCTAATAATAGTATAGGAAATGGAGAAGCCAAAGAACTTATGTGTATGACCCACAGACATGAAGTAAAGAGGGGAATGCTGGTGGGAGGAGGGTTATAGAGTGGAGGGGAATAAAGGGGAGAAAAAATGGGACAACTGTAATACTTTAATCAATAAAATATATATTTTTTTAAAAAGAGGACTATTTCATCAAGCCAATTAAGAGCCTGCTAAAGCAGGATGGTATACCCTCTGAAATTAAATGATTTATTTTACCCATTGTTATCTAGCAGGATACACTCTAGGACCAGAGGGTAAGAAAGAAATGGCAGATATCCTGCTTGACACAGGATATTAGAAGCATCCTAGAGCAGGGCTCTTCAAATGGCTTCTTTGGAGGGACATTGCCTCAGGTGCTTCATCTCTAACCATATCGCCATATCCCCTCTCGGTGCTCATCCTTGAGCACGAGCTCAAGTGTAATAGACATAGAAGGACTAAAATATGCCATTCAGTTTTAAAGTAAAGGAATGATCTGATTAGTTCCTTGCCTTTTTGGAACTTTATAATCCATCTCTTAAAGCTAAAGTAATAGATTAACTTGGCGAAATTGAAACTTCTGATTTTATTAGAAAACAAAATAAAGGCAATTTAAAATGACTGGTGATTAATATTATGAAAAATAAATGATCATGTAATTCTGAACTTCAATTTTTCAATATAATATAAATAAGAGGATTGTTAATTATTGTGGCTAAGTGATCAATGCAAAATGCCTAACAGACAATTCATTTCCAAATCTCTTTTGGGAAACTGAATTGCTTGCTTTTGCTCTCCTCATTGACAGTTAATCTATTTTGTGTGGCTTAGCCTTGAAGCAATGTTGAAAAATATATTTACCCTTATTACTTTAGTTCATATGAAGTGCAATTAGGGAAGTTTCAAAAAGACAGTTGTTTATCTGTCTGATGGTTAAGATTCTATTCATCTTTTTTTAAAAGTTGGCAATAATTAGTAATGTATTAATTGATTACAATTTAAAAGGTTCAAATATTGGCTTTCTAGATTAGAAATGATAGAGAATAGGGAGATCATTTTTGACTCAATGTAATAAAACACATAATTATACAAATGAGCATACTAT
>PVKM010025530.1:0-19891 GCA_004027735.1 Carollia perspicillata | reverse complement strand
AAAACTCTCTAGGAACTAAATATGCAGCCATGGATCAGAGTCAGTTCTCCAGCATATGGTCATCACATCCACAAATGAATCCCCGAGGTATAAGAGACTCCTAGATTTTAATGAACTTCTGAGTAATAAAAATGGACCCAACAGTAATATTAGAACTAAATTATATAAGCTTTTTAACTATCATGCTAATGTAGATTATCATCATGTGAATTTTTAAAACATGATTTAAACAGAATTCTTATGAAATACCATAGACTAGGTGATTTAAACAACTGACATTTATTTTTCTCATAGTTTGGAGGCTGGACATCCAATTAGGGTGCCAACATGGTCAGTTTCTGGTGACAGCTCTTTTCCTGGCTTGCAGATTGACACCTGCTCACTGTGTTTTAATATGATGAGGAGAGAGCAAAAGAGAAAGCTTGCTGGTATCTGTTACAAGGGCACTAATCTCATCATAAGGGCCCACCCTTGTGACCTCATTTAAATCTAATTGTTTTCCAAAGACCATACTCCAAATACAATCGCATTGAATGTTAGAATTTCAACATATAAATTTGGATGAGGACATGATGTATTACATAGCAGAGACCTGAATAATGTCAATGCGTGACAATCAGGTGGAAGAAATATTCCAGGTAGAGGGCATAGTAAGTGCAAATGCTATGAAGCAAGAACCAGCTTGGAATGTCTGAGGAACAAGAAGACCAGTGCAGGTTTGAGTTTGGAGAGACAGACAGGAGCCAGGGCATACGAGATATTACAAGAGCAATGAGAAATTTAGAGATAAATCTGAATACAATGTAAAGACATAGGGAGGTTTTAAGGAAGAGAGTTATTTGATCTAATTCATGTTTAAAAGAAAATCAGTCCATCTGCTATGGGGAGAATTGACTCAAGGGACAAAGGTGAAAGCATCCTAGATTGGAAGCTCTTGGAAAAGATTAAATTTAAAAAGGCAGTCTTAGTTTAATAGCAGTGAAAACAGTAAGAGGTGGTGGAATTCAGTACATATTTGGAAGGTAAAACCAGCAGGACTTGCTAATAGATTAGATGTCTAAAGTAAAAAGGAAAAATAAAGAGAAATGAAGATTTACTCCTAAGTTCTGTGGCCTTACTCCTAAGAAACAACATGAATGGAGGTATCACATACGGAGATTGATTACACAGGGAGAGGAGAAGTGATGATGAGGGAATTAAGAGTTCAATTTAACATATAAACTTTGAGATGCCAATTAGACACCCAAGTAAAGGCTGGATGTTGGGAAGGCCAAAGGGGGAGTTGAGGATGAACATATAATTTGAAAGTCATCAAAAGAAAGGTGGTATTTAAAGCTATAAAACTGAATGAGACCACCTGGGAGAGAGTCTATGCAAAGAAGAGACCAATACCTGAAGTCTGGCACTGCACATTTAGAGTCTGGTAACAGGGAGAAAAGTCAACAAAGAGTATGAAGGAATGCTGGTAGAGCTATCAAAAGAAAACACAGAGAGCGTGGTTCCATGACTGTGGTTCCGTGTATTTAACAGAAGAAAGTATTCGGCTGTGTCATATTCTGCCGAGAGCTTAATAGGAAAAGAACAGAGAATGAATCGTTGGCCCTGACAAGATGGAGGTCCATAATTGCATCCATTTTTAGAGGAGTTTTAATGGAGACACAAGGCTAATTTTAATGGTGTAAAAGAGAATTGGAAATTAGGAAGTGAAGAAAGCAAGCAGAGACTATTCTTTCCAGGACTTTTGCTTTAAAGGAGATTAGAGAAGTGTGGCAGCAGCTGAAGAAGGATAATGGGTCAAGGGAGAATGTCCTTAATGGGAGGTAATACCAAGTGTGCTTATAAGAATTATTCCACAGAGGAGAAATTCATTAAAGCAGGAGAAGGGGATAATAACTACCCGAGCAAAGAAGCTGAGTAAGCAATCGTGAAGAAATCCTGTGCCTAAGGAGGAGGTTGCCACATTCCATAACAGAGAAAATTCACTGAAGCCAATAGGAGAAAAGTCAAGTAGTGGGTTCATATCAGGTGTATTTTGGAAATTTGTTAAAGGAGATATGAGGTAGTTCTCTTCTGAGTAAAACAAGAGGGGGTGGAATTAGAAGTTTGAAGAAAGAGTGAGTGTGAGGTAATTACCACAGTGAACAAAAAGTTTATCTTATGGTATAATAAAAGTAAGTTTCTCTTAGAGGTTAATTCCCACTTGTAATATTGTTTGTATGGATAATTATTTCAAATATTGCCATTTATAATAAAGTCCACGTTTTTAGGAAATGTAATCCTGGCATTATTTAAATGGGTGGCGTATTCCCTTCTCACAAAACTAATAATACTACTCTAATGAAATTTTGTTAACAAAGCCCACCAGGTTGCTCATTACCTCCTATTAAGAAAGATATTTTAACTAATATGCTCTTTTTTATTAAGGAACTAAAACTAAAACCTATTAAACCATGTTTGGTTTCTATTTTTGGATAAAGAAATTTTTGATTTTTCAAATGAGGCAATTTCTTCACAGAAAATAAGTTGGCAGTAAAAGATCTCAAAAAGGTAAAAAACAACTTTTTACTATGTCCTCATATGGCAGAGAGAGAGAGCCATGTTATGTCCCTTGTCACTGTATTTTCTGGAAAACATATTTAAAATGAATGTTAGGGAACAAAATACCCTGGATTGGTTTCTCTAAAAAATTTAATAAAAGATTTAGATATACATGTGAAGAGCTCAATTTATGTTTAGGAAGTTATTATTTTCACTATAATAATAGTAATAATTTATCAATAAATACAGAACAAAATAAATTGAATATAGAATATCTTATAAATAAATTAGAATGTTCTATGAATAATATCAGGTTATAGTTTCATCTATTTAGAGCCTGTTATCTATAGCTCTAGTTTATTTGAATCATTGTGTGTGTGTGTGTGTGTGTGTGTGTGTATATTAGTGTTTTGTCCTCTTCCTACAATCACCTTAGAATTACTTGAACTGGAAAATGTCTAGTCGACTCTCTAGATTATATGCACACTCAGAATGTGCAAAATCTAAGATAATCCACACATTCAATTAGAACTCGAAAGCAAAAATATGTTGCTGCACTCAGGTTTCCTGGGTAGTTAACCCTGAGATAAGGTTTAGCCTGAAGGAAACTTGCAAAGGAGTGCTCTAGAGAGGGAGGTTTGGCTGCAGTAGGTTCTCAAAAAAAGAAGCTCTGAAGCTAGGTCAGGCATTAAGCATAAATTTCTCCTAGGAAAGGGACATAATTTGAGCAAGGCAGCAGCTGGGAGTGTTGCTGTGAGGGAATGGTGGTACTCGGCCTTCATTGCCAGCACAGCAGCACTCCTAGTGGCTGGAGGAAAAGTCCTCCCATTCTGAAGGGGGTGCAGAGGCAGCATATGGTCCACTATAAGACCAGAGATAATGCTTATTTGCATTGTAAAACTGAGACTACATAATTATAAATGACAGTTTCAAGGACTGCCTTTGAAAAGACAAATTATTTCTCCCTACTGCTACAATATGTTCAGTGGCAATGGAGGTGAACAGAGGATTTCTTCAGCCTGAATATGTACTGATCTCCAGGAGTCCAGAGAGATTATGAGAATTGCAATATGTACGATATTCCCTACAATTACATAAAAGAACTTGGATGGACAGGAAAGGTGCCACCTTTATCTTTGAGGACAAGTATTTAAAGGTCACTGCATAAATTAGATGAATGGGGGTAGATATTTGCAAATGATACATCCACTAAAGTGTTAATATCCAAAATATATAAAGAACTCATATACTTTAACAGCAAGAAAAATGTAATTTAAAAATGGGCTAGAAACCTGAATACGCATTTCTCCAAAGAGGACATACGGATGGCCAAAGGACATATGAAAAGATGTTCAATATCACTAATTATCAGAGAAATGCAAGTTAAAACCACAATGAAATATCACTTCACATTTGTCAGAATGGCTATTATTGATAAATCAACAAATAACAAGTGTTGGTGAGGGTGTGAAGAAAGGGAAACCTCATGCACTGTTGAGACTGCTAATGGATGCAGCCTCTATACAAAACAGTACAAAGATTCCTCAAAAAATTAAAAACAGACTTATCATATGATCCAACAATTTCACTTCTGGGTATTTGTCCAAAGGAAAAAAAATACTAATTTGAAAAGATGTATGCAATGTTATATTCATCTTACCATTACTACTAATAGCTGAGATATGAACACAACTTTGATGCCCATCAATAGATGAATGGATAAAGAAGTTGTTTCATATATAAATGATATATATATCATATGATATACATATAACATATATATGATATATATATTTCAACAATTAAAAAAGAATGAAATGTTACCATTTGTGAGGAAGAACATGAATGGACCTAAAGAGTATTATGCTAAGTGAAGTAAGTCAGTAAAAAACAAATACCTTATGGTCTCACTTATATGTAAAATCTAAAATACATAAATGAATGAATAAACAAAATCAATGAATCCATTGATATAGAGAATAAGCTGATGGTTGCAAAGAGGAAGGAGTTGGGGATATGAGAATGAATGAATGAATGAATAAACAAATAAATACATGTGTATGCAGGGCATTAACTATAAGTTTGAGGATGAGCAGGCTAACATACCTTATGAGAGCAACAAAAATCAATAACCTGGTGCTTCCCTTCCTCCCTGGAAGAGAACATTAAGAATTACCAAGATAGACTTCTAGTCATGATGGAGGTGTAGGTAGACATGCTTCACCTCCTTGCACAACCACAGAGAGAATTAGAACTATATCTCCAAACAATATAACAACCAGAACTGTCAGAAAATTGAGCTGCATGGAAATCTCACAACCAAAGATTTAAAGGAAGCCACAGTCATGCAGACACATAGGAGGGGCAAAGTTGCAGAGACAGGCGAAAAGGCAAGGAGACAAGGTGTGATGCAGAGAGGTGGTGGCAGTGGCTGAACGGGGGTTCCTACATTCACATGTGGTAGATAAAAATCAGGAGAGATACTTTGGGAGCAGGCGATCCCAGCCCCAGGCCAGACTGCACAGCCCAGGGTTCCATTACTGGGAAGATAAATCCCCATAACTTCTGGCTCTAAAAACCAGTGGGGTTGGAGCAGCAGAAGAAACTTCCAGATTTTCAGGAGAGTCCATTTAAAGGGCCCACATGGACTTAGAACACAAACCCACCTACCCTGGGATTCACCACTAAGGCAATAGCTGGAAGGGCACCAGTTGCATATGAGAAATGGGCAAAGTGACTGGAAATGGGGGTGACTGCTGGGCAAACCTCCAGAAACCAGGAAGCAGCATTATCCTCTCTCTAAACCCTCAGACAGACACGAAGCAGTGAAGTGGGTTGGCCCACCCTGGTGATTACCTAAGGCTCCACCCCACACAATTTACAGGTGCCATTTCTAAGATAGGGAGTCAAAGAAGCTCTACCTAATACACAAAAACAAACACAGGGAGGCTGCTGAATTGAGGGGACAAAGAAATATGGCCCAAATGCAAGAACAGAACAAAACCCCAGAAAAAGAACTAGGTGAAATGGGGATAAGCAATCTATCAGATGCAGAGTTCAAAACACTGGTGATCATGATGCTCAAAGAACTCATTTAGTACAGAAAAAACATAAGGGAAGAAATGAAGATTACACTAAGTGAATTAAAGAAAAAACTACAGGAAACCAACAATGGAGAGGATGAAGTCAAAAATCAAATCAATGATTTGGAACACAAGGAACAAAAAAGCATTAAATCACAACGGGAAGAAAAAAGAATTTTAAAAAATGAGAATAGGCTTAGGAACCTCTGGGACAACTTTAAATGTACCAGCATCTGAATCATAGGGATGTCAGAAGGAGAAGAACAAGAGCAAGAAACTGAAAATTTATTTGAAAAAATAATGAAGGAAAACTTCCTTAATTTAGTGAAGGAAATAGACATACAAGCCCAGGTAGCACAGAGAGCACCAAACAAGCTGGATCCGAAGAGGATCACACCAAGACACATCATAATTAAAATGCCAAAGGTTAAAGATAAGGAGAGAATCTTAAAAGCAGCGAAAGAAAAGCAGCAAGAGAAAAGCAGAGTGCTACCTACAAAGAAGTTCCCATGAAACTATCAGCTGATTTCTCATAAGAAACTTTGCAGGCAAGAATGGACTGGTAAGAAGTATTCAAAGCGATGGAAAGCAAGGACTTACAACCTAGATTACTTCATCCAGCAAAGCCATCATTTAGAATGGAAGGGCAGATGAAGTGTAAAGCTTTAGCTTACCTTACCACGTAAGGGAGTTCATCATCACCAAGTCATTATTACATGAAATGTTAAAGGGAATTATTTAAGAAAAGGAAGATTTAAACTATGAACCTTAAAAGGGCAAGAAATTCATAACTATCAACAACTGAATCTGAAAACATAAAGGAGAACAACCAGAATAGGAACAGAATCGTAGACATGGAGATCATTTAGAGGATTATCAGCTAAGAGGTGGAAGGGGGAAACAGGGGGAAGAGACAGGGATTAAGAAGCATAGTTGGTAAGTATAAAATAGACAGGGGAATGTTAAGAACAGTATGGAAATGGAGAAGCCAAAGAACTTATATGCATGATCCATGGACATGAACTAAGGGGCTAAATAGCTGGAGGGAAGGGGAATACCAGGCACAGAGGGGCAAAAAGGGAAAAACTGGGACAACCATAATATCATAATCAATAAAATAAAATACATAGATTAAAAAAATAAGAGAATTACCCAGGTAGCCCTTCTGTATTGAGGCTCTAGAGAATGTGGGCACAATAGAAATAGTGATGGTGACAGCAATAATGCCGTCACTATTACTGGTAGAGATAGCAAAACCACTTATCAAGTAATGCATACCTTCTTTGTGTCAGACGATGAATTAGGGGCCCTAAGTTAATAACACAAATACAACAATTTTCAAGCCTCTTGCTAAAAAAGAGCATAGCCTAGATTTAGATACCTGTATAGCTCCAAAATATTCTTTTTGCTGGAAATTAGGAGTAGGAATTGACAACTGGGTTGTTGCCCGTTGAGTTAAAATAATCAGGCTGAGAAGATCCTGGAGCAGCTGCCATTTGGAAACTCCATTGAGCAACCTCACATAAGGGGACAGATCCTGGGCTTTGAACCAAGATAAATGCCAGCTGGTCATAGCTAACTTAGATAATTAGAGGGTTAAAAACAAATGTGTGTAGAGCTCCTTGAATGGAGCTTGAACACAGGCTAGCACTTGGACAGAATTCAGAAAGTGATATAACAAGGGGCACATGGCAGGGAAGAGAGAAAACCATCCTGAGTGGGAACAGAGGGACAAAAGTACTTTTACTGACTCTGCCTCAAGATCTGAATGTATCATGTCAGACAAGGGACAGATACATTTTAAGTCAGAATGATGGTCAAAAGGTAAGGTTTTGGCCCCAGAGTAGGAGGTTCTAATCATTCTGGTTTACATGAGGAGGACCCTAGAGGAACTTCAGCTCCCCAATGCAAAAAAAAAAAAAAAATCACCCATGATAACATTACGATGGGGTTATTCCAGGATTCACTTTTTCCAAGCAATTCAGAGTCTTGCTCAATTGGCTTTCCTCAAAATAACAGGGACAGTACTGGGATATTTTTTGAAGGTGAAGAATTACTTCACAGGATACTGATTATTTGAAATGTAAATATATGCTCACTATGTATTAATTTCTGCACCTTATTAGGCTCTCAAACTGCCTTCAGAAAATAACAGTGACAGTGCAATCCAACCAGATTTCCTTATGATGCTTCGGAGACACCTTAGCATCTAGAAATAGAATATGATTCTGTCATCCATTCTGTAAGTCTAAGTATTTTTCCATGACTCTTAAAAGGTAAGAATAAGACTGGTACGTGAGGCTGGCTATATAGTTCATCATATCATTGGAGGTGCTGATTCACCAGGTTAATTTCCTGAGTAAATAATATAATGGTGCTGAAAACTCTATGTGAGTTCTTTGAATTATTGAACAGTAATAAACAAGCTCAAAGAAACTTCTCTGAACTTTCTTCCCAACTACAAATACACGTACACATGCATACATTTGCAGGTATATTTTGCATATATGTGTACCTTTGCTTCTATGGGTGCACTTTGCAGTAAGGCAAAAATGATTCCATGGATTAAATGAACTGTACCATTTAAAATCAGGTTACATGTCAGTTTACATAGTGACGCTAAATGATAACAGATTATTGTCAGTGCTAACTCTATCCAGAATTGTGAAATAGAAGAAAGCAGCTGCTCTTAACTTTTTTGAGTGGATTGAAATAAATTTTCTCCCTGAAATCTGGAATATACCTGCCAGGATACCTGGTCTATGACCCCTTTCCAAAATGTCCCTGTGCTTAACTTCTTGTCAATTAAAGCATAAAGCAAACATATAGTTAAGGTACATTCCCTCAGAAGCAGTATTTACATTTTGATAAGAAATTCTCGAAGCCTGAAAAGATTCACAACACTTGGGAATGAATACGTAACAGTATAAATTTCACAGACAGGTGCTGGGGAGAAAATAAGGACATATTTATTTCTTCAAATGTTGCCATTTTGCAGCCCATCTACTCACAGTGCCAGTCTGGTTCATAAGATTACCACTGAGTTGGAAATGTATGTGTAAGTTTTACCCTCCAATCTGTTTACACTCCCACTTTCTTTCTTTCCTTCCTTCAGTAAATATTCGTGGAGAATACCAAGCATTTATCACCTATACCAGGCCCATATAAATACATGTCTCTTAGATGTGGGTTAAAGTGGTGTGTAAAAGAATAAGAAATAGAGTCGACTAACTTTAAGCCCTTTAAAAATAATGGCAGAAACAGAAAAATAGATGTCCAAACCTCTTCTCTCTGAGAGTTTCCCAAATACCAGTGACCTAAAGCTGGAATCTTTGAGCTGTCTTTGAAGCCACTGCTGCTTGTTTTGCTCCTGGAGCTTTCTCCAGCTGCTGTCACATCTGTCTGAGATCACAGCTAGCTTGGCTGCTTTAATACCTTGGTATCTGTTATGTTAACTCCTGCAGGAACCTGGCACCTCAACTCTTCTATCAGCCCAGATCATCATCATTACCATCCAGGCTGACCTCGGTCCCAGCCAACGTCTCTAATGTGACTCCCGTTAGAGGCACACGTCAGGCAGCAGACAGTCACAAACTACTCCCCACAGCTGTGCGAAGAGGTGATGAGATGCTCAGTCATATTTTATGAAAGCCTTCGATCTCTGGGTTGATCTTTTCCAGGATCTGCGACACAAGCAGCTCTCTGCTCACATGGCAACCAGTGCTTACTAACTCAGTTCTCCCTTTTCACTTTGAGCATCTTGCTGCCTATCTATTAACACTGCCTAACAAAATCAGAGGTCAAAGTGGAAATGGGCACTTTTTAATAAAGAACATTTTTCCATTTGCCCTATTGGCTCATTCCAGAGCCCCACAACTTTTGCAAGGCTTTTATTTGTACCATCTGGAGGGCATCATTAGATCATTTTCTGTCAGTTCCTTTTGGTCTTGGAATGGCAACCTTTTAAAGGGGCCACGAGGTAAAATAAGTATGAGTATTGCACATTAAGTTTATTAGATAAATATTTAACACTAAACATGAATCATGACTCATTGAACTATACTTCAGCAAGAAATGTCCAAAGTAGTGTTGTTTTTCTTAATTTTTTAATGGCTCTTTAAAAGAATGGGTCCAATTACAGGAAAATTTAAAACAATTGCCAACAAGAGAATTTTGAAAACCTAGAAAAAGTGCAAGTCAGACATGTTGAATGGTATAAGAAAAACAAACTCATTCAGAGCTTGAAGATCTGACATGGACAAGAATTGTGAACTTGAGTCTTTTCAGGGGTGTCCAACCTGCAGCCTGCCGGCTGCATGCCCCCCCAGGATGGCTATGAATATGGCCCAACACAAAATTGTAAATTTACTTAAAACATTATGAAATTTTTCGTGATCATGTGTCACAATGTATTTAGTGTGTAGCCCAAGACAACTCTCCTTCCAGTGTGGCCCAGAGACACGGAAAGGTTGGACACCCCCACGGGGCAATGAGAACTCATGTGGGATTGAAGAGTAAGAATGGAAATGCCAGAACTTCGGAAAGAACCATTTGAACAGTGGCAGTCAGCAGAAGTGGAACAGATGGACTGCTTGCAGGCAAAGTGTTTCAATAAAGAGAGTCATTCAGGTAAAGACTAAAGCAGCAGTGGATGGAGAGAAAACGCTGCAAATATAAAGTGAAGCAGCAAGATTTGGCAATCAATGCAACAAGTAAAGGGCAGAGATATATAAAGCTTGCACTGTGGTTTGCGGTTTGATGTCAGAGAAAAAGGCTGAAACTTGAAACTGTTGCCTCCCGTGAAATACTATTAAGGAGATAATTACAGTGGAAAGGACATGAACAAGAAAAAGAAATAATAACATCTTGTCCTGGTTCCAAATATCACCAGATTGACCATCAACGGGCCTTAATAGGCACATTAAACAGAGACCAGAAGGCATTGTAAATTAAAGAATTTACAGTTTCAAATATGAGTACATGAGAAAAATACAACCAAAGAAAGATCAAAACCAAATCAAACAGGCATATCAGACAGTGTTACCAAGCAGGAGATTAAGTTAAAAATTTAGCCACCAATCTATGTAGCTTTTCACTATATATTTTGAGGTGAAATATGAGCCATAAATAAGAAAAAAGATAAGCAGCATGGATTATAAACATTATAAACAGGACTTGTCTAAGAGTCGGGTAACCTGGACCTCCTGGCTTCCTTGACCTATCCTCTTCTGGTTTTCTTTCTACCTAGTGACTGTTGCTTCTCAGTCTTCATTTCCAGCTATTCCTCAGCTCAATTTCTTAATTTTGCAGGGCCCCAGGACCTAGCCTTCAGTCATTTTCTCCATCTGCTCTCCCTCCCCAAGATGACTTCAAATACCATCAACATGCAGATGATTCCCAAATTTTTTAAAAGACTTTATTTATTTATCTTTAGAGGGGAAGGGAAGGAGAGAGGGAGAGAAACATCAATGTATGGTTGCCTCTTGTGCATCCCCTGCTGGAAGCTGGCCTGCAACCCAGGCATGTGCCCTTACTGGGAATCAAACCATGATCCTTTGGTTCACAGGCCTGCGCTCAATCTACTGAGCTACACCAGCCAGGGCCAAATTTTTATCTCTAGCACTCACCTCCTCATTCAGCTCCAGACTCATAATCCAACAGCTCAACAGCCCACTGGACATCTCTCTGATTATATCTTACAGGCATCTCATAGTTCATGTGCTCAAAACAGAATTCTTGATTTCTCCCTTAAAGCACCTATTCTTTCCCCAATGTACCCACCTCAACCTACCAGCATTACCATCAGCCTGGAAAATGAAGCAAAAAAACTAGGAGGCAACTGAATTCCCTTTTTTGACAAACCCTTGATGTTCAAAACATATCTTATAAATCTTGTCACCATCCTCTTCTCTCAAATTCATATCCACCACTGTAGTCCACAATATCATCACCTTCTACTTGATTGTAATAGCCTAAGTGATTCCCCTTCTGCCAGAATGATCTTTCAAAAATAAATGTCAGATCTTACCATTCTCACGCCATGTATATGTATGTACATATTTGGCTGTGAATAATATGCCATAAGTATATTTCCACAGGACTTAGAATAAAAAACAAACTACTTACCAAGACCTAAAAGCCCTCTCTGATCTGGCCCCTCCCACTTCTCCGACCTCATCTGGTTACTCATGACACTCCAGAGACACCAGCCTTACTCCTGTTTTTCCTGCATGGCAAAGTTCAATCTTTACACCTGCTGTTCCTCTGATTAATATGTTCTGCCTCATATCTTTGTAAGCCTGGCTTCTCATTTTCATTCGGGTCATAGATTAATGTCACATCCTGAAGTGGACTTCCTTAACACCAACTTCAAGGTGGCCAATCCTCAGCCACTATCATTCTGTCCTATCCAAGTGTTTCCTCATCCTGGCTCTCGTGATTGTCTAAAGTCTCGTTTTCTTAGTTATTTTCTCTCCCTCTGTTCTTCAATGTACCCTCCCTGAGAGGAGTGTTATTACATTTTACACATTCACCACTATACCCCTGGCACCTAGAAAAGTACTTAGCATATAGTAGATGGCCAAATAAATATTTGTTATTTAGTCAGTCTGGGTGTCAGTTTCTTCATTTGTAAAATAAAAATGCTTTATTAGATGACTCTTAAATTTTTCTCCATCTCTATTATTTATTTTAAATAAAATTGAGTATATAATGGGAAAAGTTTAATAAATGGACTCCTAGGTTAACACACATAGAAATTTAGTAAGTATTTACTAAATTTTAAAAAAGTTATTTCTATACTGTTTCTCTGTATTTATGCAACAAGGTAGTCACCAGAGCCTCTGACAAACCTCCTCCGTATGAAAAAGAGAGGTTTGATTTACCTCCCATTAATCTAATCTCTTGTAATTCTCCAGAGCAAAAGCCACCTCAGGCAAAATCTCACAAACACCAGACAATGAGAGCTGACGCCCAGCTGGAATGTACCAGTACTGCCACATTCATTGTTTATAGGTAGCAGGTGAATATGGTTGTTGAATGTTTTGACACTTACACATCTTACTGTTCTCTGATCCAAGGCTTTATTTAAGCATGTAAATTCCCAGCACTTTCAAACAAGGGTCTTAGTTGAAGACTTCTAGTTAATATTATATTAGGCAACAACAGACACTAAGCCAATTTACTATACTAAATCAAGGACCAGAAAGAGTGCATGCAGAATATTTGTTTATAAATACTCAAAATTGGCATATAATCCTTCCCAAAAGTTGTTGTTAAATTCCTCATTGATTGATTTGGAATTCGTGTGGTTTTTTTTTTTTTTTTGCTTTGTTTTGTATTTTTCTGAACTGAATTTTGATGAGCCCATCTGCCTCTTGGAAATACATCCCCCAGTTACTACGTGATCGGTGGTATAGCACACACTCGTCAAAGCTGCAACTGAGACGCACTGGAGAGAAAGTGATTTAAAGATGTTACTGCTGCTATTTGTTTGTGTGTTTACTTAAGAAAGCCTGGGTGTTGTATGGATTTCTGGCGCATCGAGAATTTCTTTATCTTTCAAAAGTTCAAGTGATGTAGTTGCATAATGGCCCATTTTTGTGTGATCTTTTCTCAATGTCCTTGAGAGATACTGAAAATAAATAAAATCTAATTAGAATGAAAAGACCAAGCCAATACTTAGGCTCAGCTCTTCAGTACAGCAATGAGTCAGCTTTATAATTGTTTTAAAGTGTCAGAACACTTTGTCTTCATTTTATTACAATGACTTGACCATTCATTAGTGATCATTGGCCACTTTCCATCACTCTAAAATCTTATTATAAGTAAAAATTATGTTTCATAATGAAATTTCTACTTAAATATCTGGATTTACTAAAATAAAGTATGAATTTTTAACAATATAATAGAAGCTGCTCAATTTTTTCAGTGGACCTTACAGTTTTAAATTCTCAATAATCTCTATCTATTCAAACCCAGAAAAATATTGAAAATATTTTCAAAATCACCCATAATTTGTGATTTCTATTTTTTTCTTTATTGTAGTTTTCCATTACCATTTAATCCCCGTATACCCACTTCCCCCCAGCATCACTACCCGTTTGCCCAAGCCCATGAGTCCTTTTCCTTTTTGTTCAATCCCTCCAACCCTGACCTTTCCCCGCACCCCACTGTTTTCTGATGAACTACACAGATATAAGCTATCAACTTCCACTGTGATGGACTGTCTGTATCTCATCACACTTGGTAGGTTGTGAGCTTTGAGGGAAACAAGACTTGGTCTCTGTGTCCCCCATGGTGCACAGTAACTTGCACATGGTAGGCACCAAATTTAAATGAAAGTATGAATTTCACAATACTTTTCTCTTCCTTGGGTGAGCAAAAATCAATGAGACTGCTTTCATTAGTGTTTTTAGCTATAACATTGAAGAGACTTTTTACAACGAGCCCACTTCCCCAATGGGTATTCATATTCACATTTCTGAAAGTGTTGCTGTTTCGGACCCCAATAACTCTACAAACATCAGAAAGGCCAACAACTGAGATGAAGATTAGACCAATAAATCCACATTTGGTCTGAAAAAACTTCCCTTGGTTTAAAAACGTAACCTATCAGGAAGCCTCCATATTGGCCAATTGTCCCCAATAGTTAAAGTAACCAAGGAATTAGGCATCTCATGACCTCTTCAGACAGGTGTTGGCTCCCTGGCTCAATAACAGCCCCAATGGGTTCCTCCCCTATTAAGAAATACCAATGACAAGCTCTACTAAGTGCTCATTTTCTCATGTTATATGACGAAAGCAAGATACATTCTAAATAGATACATAATGTGAATGTAGTTTTTAAAACAAAATATTTGTGCCTTTATATACTTAGAGGAAAAACTAGAGAGATATACACCAATATGCTAACAATAATTCTCTAGGTAGAAAAATATCAATGATTTTTATTTTCTTATATTTTTCTATTTTTCAAAAAGCATATCTGTAAACTATAGATTTGTAGATTATTTGTGAATAACCATGTATGCTTTGTAAAAATCAAAATGTTTGTACAAATTATCTGTAACGTGATAGACAAATTGAAAAGTAAATGCGTAGATATATGTGCTTATTTACATAGTTTGTAAGTTTAGAAAAAAATCCAAAAATTAAACAATATTCTAAACTATTTTCCAAATACTTTTACATAAATCTTAGCCCACACAATAACATTTGTGTGTGTGTGTGTGTGTGTGTGTGTGTGTGTACACACACAAAATCCAACTAGAACTTTCCCAAAATCCTCCCCTGCCTTCTTTGTAGTACCACTTGTCCCTTACACTGTTGGATATCCGTTAGTGGAATGAAAAGAAGACCCAAAGTCAATTTCAAAGAGAAGTTTCCCCTGGCACTTTTCCTGCTGCTTATTTTAATTTAACATTTGTGCTGATGTCTACTTTACAGGCTTTTCCTCAAGGATTATGACCTTTCTGATTTACTCCTTACTACTTTACTCTATCCCCACCAAAATAATACTGAACTGCAGCATAATCTACTCAATCAACTAGTTAGAAACATTAATTTAGTAAAAGTTTAAATAAAAGTAACTTATTTAATAAAATTCTGAATTCAGTTGAATTACTAAATTAAACTCATCACGATTAACAAAGTAATATTTTCACACCTCTCCCAATTCTACTTCCAGTTAGCCCTTCCTTCTACTTCCAACTCTAGAAATTCACTTTATAAATGTCATTAAACATTTATTTATCATCTCTGTGAAATTGATATTCTTTCTTTCTATCTGAGTCACAAATCAATCCCTGATTTTAAAAGGAAAACTCTTCAAAACTGCACACATTGTAACTCAGTATTTTCCTGAATTTTCCCCAATGAATATTTTCATTTCTAGTCTCCCATTGCCATTATAACAAAGAAAAACATTCAAAAGAGATGATCTTCTCCCTTATGCTTTCTCTGATGATTAAGTATCACATGACATCTCTCTTTAATTAGTACTTTCTGGTTCTTCTAAATATTTCTACCACTATTTCTTTAAATCACCTTTCTTTTCAATTATTGTTAACGCCATTCTTCTCCCATATGTATAATCTAAAATTGTTCATCTCTGGGATGATTTCACCTCTACCACTTCCTTGCCCATCTGTGCACACCCTCCCATCTTCCTCCAGCAGTTTGCTCACACTGGTTATAGGCTACTACTCTGAAGCCCCTGGGAGGGGCTGGTTCTCAGACTAACCTGGAGACAATTTCAAACTTCCAGAACCATCTATCTACCATCAGTTCTCAAATACCATGTAATATTAACTTAAGTCCATAAAAAATGAAAATAAATTATGAACATAATAAGGAATAAACTAAGCACTATTTCAAAGGGACCAGGAATTACTGCTAGCAGATTTTTACTCTTCCTTCCTATTTCTGATAAGTGTGCCAACTTAAATTGTCTTGCATTTTTTTCAGGTTTCCGAGAGTAGTGAATCATATCTGCTCATTAATTTAGGCCAAACTGACTTTGAAATACTATTTTTTAATTGTAGAAAATCAAGAACAATAAGTAATTACCTTCACTTCAAAAGTGTTAAAGAGAAATGTAAAAACAAACAAATAAGACAGAACAAAAACCCATTGTGAGGAATGGAAATAAAAAAGGAATGACAAAAAAATACATTATCTTTTAAAAGCTGGTAGTAGAGGGTGGACAGAGAGAGTAGAAACAAAACAATTTTTTTTTAAAGAAATAAGGTGACATATTCCAAAGGTAAGAAATTAGCAGACCTTTAAAAATATAAATGTGGCTTAGAATACAAACATGCTAAAGAAATTTCCAAAGGCCTTTGAATAACTTAGAGAAGAAAATATACTTTAAAATACATAGTCAATATAAACTGTGAAGTTGGGATATTTTTATAGCAATTGTCCATTAATTTAGGATACAAATACATACTTGTAGTTATACATATACAATAGATTAAAAATTAAACAGCACATAGAACTATCATTTATAAAGTGAATTTAAATTTTTATTTGGTTTAATTAGGGCAATGCAAATTTAAAACTACAACAAGATATGACTAATACTCATTTGAACAGCTAAAATTCAAAAGATTAATAATACCAAAGTTTGGCAAAGATAACCAGAATCCTAATACATTGCAGGGGAGTATGCAAAATAGTACAACCACTTTGGAAAATGCTTTGGCAATTTCATATAAAGTTATCATAAAACAAATTAATCTCTAAGTATCTATCAATGGACAAAGAGGCTGTGACATACATATATACAATGCCTGTCCAGAATGTATCCAGCCACATACTATGAAAAATAGAGACATTTATTGAAGAAGATACAAGATGCAAAAGCATTGTACATAGAACAATGATGCCTCAGTCCCCTTCAAAGCAGGCACCTTGTGACCTCATTCAATTCTCCCAATTGCCATGTCCTGCTCTGTTGTATTTTCCTGAATTTCATCAATGGTCTGAAATCTCTTCTCTTTCAAAGGTGATTTTAGTTTGGGGAAAACCCAAAGTCACATGGTGCTAAATTTAGGTTGTAATGGGGCTGAGACACCTGGGTGATTTGATGTTTTGCCAAAAACCTACACGAGATGTGATATATGAGTGGGTGTATTGTCATGATGAACCTGCCAATACCAGTTGCCCATAACTGCAGCTTTCTGAATCATCCAAATAGTTTCTATGGAGGAATGTTCAAGCTTAATGCAAAATCTGATGCATATTTGCTGCTGTACTTGCTCAGTCATTTTGAATGCAATGACCACACAGTACACATGCTCACTCAACAGCGTCCACAGCCCCCACTGACTAGTACAGTGAAGTCATCATTGCTCATGCATGCACACTCCAATCCACTCTCCTTGGCTTCCAGGTTATATCGATATTGCCAAAACAATTCTTCTTATATTAACAGTAGCTGGGCTTTTTCCAGACACATCTCTTGTGTATGTTTGTGTGTATGTATTACATAATATATATTATATTATATATAATAGGTATAATATACATAATAAAATACTATTCTGCCATAAAAAGGAAGGAAATACTGCCATTTGTAACAATATAGATGCACCTTAAGAGCATTATGCTAAGTGAAATAAATCAGAGAAAGACAAATATTCTATGATATCACTTATATGTGTGACATAAAAAGAAAAAAGAAAAAAAACAAATTCATAGAAAATGAGATCAGACTTGTAGTTACCAGAGGCAGGGATGGTAGAGGGGTGATTGGATGAAGATGAACAAAGGTACAAACCACCATTTACAAGACAAATAAGTATCAGGGATATAAGGTACAATGTGATGACTATAGTCAACACTGTCATATGGTGAATGTGACATTGGCTAGAGAATAGATCCTAAGAGTTCTCATCACAAAGAAAAAAAACTATTGTCTTTCTTTTTTTTGTTTTTCTTTGTTTCTGTATGGATGTTAACTAAACTTACTTTGGAAATCATTTATCAATCTATGTAAGTCAAATATTTATGCTGTACATCTTAAACTTACACACTGCTATACATCATTATTAATCTCATTAAAACTGGAGAAAAATAAATGTAAAAAAATATAACAATAATGAGGTTCATTTTGTTTTGTTTGAACTAGTTTTGAACTACTTTTATTACTGCTTCCTGATAGAAAATATTTCTGGAGCAAGTGAAGAAGTACTTTATTACCACTGACCATTTTTATTCAGTCCACCCATCAAATAGGCATCTCTAAAGCACATAAAAAGAAATCTTTGGTCTATTCATGTTTAAATGGTATTAAGTTGATAAATATGAACATTTTTAATTGTCCCCAATAACAAGATCCTTGAAACACCTTTGTTCAATTTCAAGCTCCTCTTAACTAGATATTTGCAGACTTCTATAAAAATCAAAAGTGCTAGAGGTTAAAGTGATTCATTCACATGGAAAGGTCAAAAGAACATCATGGAAGGCACAAAATTAATCCTCATTAATCTGACCTCAGATTACTCAAAAGTAGGACTTGGTGATATTTGTGGAAACCCTGGACTTTGACACAGTGTAGGCATGAATGATTTTGCATTAAATAATGATCAAGAGTTAATGAATATGTTTAAGATGGATAATTTTTAAAAGGCAAGATAGTCTATTCTGAATAATTTGGGGGCAGAATAATAAATTAGTTGTGTCTTGGTATGCTTTGTCTTCAATTTTATACATACAAAAAAAAGACTCTTATATTTTATTCAATTCACTCAGGGATAATTTGATGTCTAAAACACTGGTTAATGCTAAGCACATTCAAAATTGGCTAACTATAAAATTTAATGGCAAGATTTACATTTATATTAATAAGATTTTCCAAATAATTACAATATCTGAAATATATCTATATGTACATATCTAATTATATTTATGTATATAAATATATAATGAGTTAATATCCAAAATTTAAAAATAACTTATATAATTCACTCTAAAAAAACCCAATTTTTCAAAATGTATAAAGAACTTAAATAAACATTTCTCCAAAGACATGTAAATGGCCAACAGATATATAAAAAGATGCTCAAAGTCACTAATTATCAGGGACATGCAAATCAAAACCATAATGAGATATAACTTCAAACCTGCCAGTATGACTATTATCTAAAAAACAAACATTAGCAAGTGTTGACAAGAATGTGCAAAAAAACAAACCCTTATACATTATTGGTAGGAGTGTAAATTGATGCAACTACTATAGGAAACAATGTGCAAGTTCCTCAAAAAATTAAAATTAAACTTATTATATGATCCACCAATCAGTACCACCTATGGGTATATATACTGAATTGAAATCAGGGTCTCAAACAAATATCTACACTTCTATGTTCACTGAAGCACTCTTCACACTAGCAAAGACATGTATAAAACTCAAATGCCTATTAATGAACACATGAATAAAGAAAATTTGGTATATATATGCAATAAAACACTATTCAGACTAAAAAAGAAGGAAATATTGCTATTTGTAACAATTTACATGGATCTAGTGGACATTATTTTAAGTGAAATAATCCAGACACAAAAACACAAATCCTGTATGATCTCCCACGTGTGTGAAATCTAAAATAGTCAAATGTGGGTACAGCACCCATTTATGATCAAAACACTCAGTTAGCAAAGTGGGAATAGAGGGAATATTCCTCAACATAATAAAGGCCATATATGAGAGACCTACAGCCAACATCTACTCAATGGGCAAAAACTAAAAGCTTTTCCACTAAGAT
>PVKM010025529.1:0-19885 GCA_004027735.1 Carollia perspicillata | reverse complement strand
AAGGCTTCTTTACCCAGCAAGGCTCTCAATCAAGATAGAAGGCCAAATAAGGAGCTTTCCAAACAAACAAAAACTAAAAGAATACACCTTCACCGAACCATCTCTGCAAGAGATGCTAAAGGGACTGCTCTAATGAAAGGAAGGAAAAGAGAGGGTGAGAAAGAGGAACACAGGTAGGAAAATGGCAATGGGTAAGTATCTTTCAATAATAACCTTAGGTGTAAATGGATTAAATGTTCCAATCAAAAGACATAGAAAAACTGAATGGATAAGAAAGCATAACCCACACATGTGCTGCCTACAAGAGACACACCTTAGGACAAAAGAGCTACACAGACTGAAAGTGAAGGCCTGGAAACAAAATTTCCAAGGATATGGACAGGAAAAAAAATCTGGGTAGCAATACTCATATCAGACAAAATAGACTTCAAAAAAAGTGTCATAAAGAGAGACCCAGATGGTTATTTCATAATACTCAAGTGAAGAATCCACCAAGAAGACATAAACATTGTAAATATACATGCAGCCAACATAGGAGCACCCAAATACATAAAGAAAATCTTAGGGGACTTCAAGAAAGATATTGACAGTGAAATAATTATAGCAGGGGATTTCAATACCCCAGTGTCAAAACTGGACAGATCTTCCAAACAAAATATCAACAAAGATATTGTGGCATTGAACAATGCCCTAGATCAAATGGACTTAACTGATAGGACAAAAAACAAGCCTCAACAAATTCAAGAAAATTGAAATCATACCAAGCATTTTCTCTAACCACAAGGGTCTGACTAGAAACCAACCCCAAGAAAAAACCCCAAAACACTCAAGCTCACAGAGATTGAATAGCATGCTATTAAACAATGAATGGGCCAAGAATGAAATTAGGGAAGAAATCAAAAAGTTTCTGGAAACAAATGAAACTGAACTTATAACAACCCAAAACTTATGGGACACAGCAAAGGCAGCCTTGAGAGAGAAGTTCATAGTAATGCAAGCCTACCTGAAAAATATCAAACATTTCAAATAAACAACCTATCCCTATGCCTACAAGAACTCAAGGAACAACAACAAAGACATCTCAGAGCTAGTAGAAGGAAGGAAATAACCAAGATCAGACCAAAATGAAATGACATGGAGACTAAAAGCACCATTCTAAGGATCAATGAATCCAGGAGCTGGTTTTTTGAAAAGATAAACAAAATCGACAAGACTTTAAGTAGGCTCATAAGAAAATAAGAGAGGGCCCAAATAAACACAGAAATGAAAGAGGAGAGATTACAAGTGACACCACAGAAATACAAAGGATTGTAAGAAACTACTATGTGGAGTTATATGCCAAGAAATTTGAAAACCTAGGTGAAATAGACAAATTTCTAGAAAAATACAATCTTCCAAAACTAAATGAAGAAGAAGCAGAAAGCCCGAACAGACCAATAACAGCAGGTGAAATTGAAGCCGTAATAAAAAACTCTCAACACACAAAAGCCCTAGACCAGATGGTTTCACAGGAGAACTCTACAAAGCATTTAAAGAACAGCTAATCCTTATCATTCACAGACTATTTCAAAAAATCCAAAATGATGGAAGACTCCCAAACTTTTTTTTATAGAGCCAGCATCATCCTAATCCCAAAACCAGATAAAGACCCAACAAAGAAAGAAAACTTCAGGTCAATATCGCTGATGAACATAAACCTTAAAGTTCTCAACAAAATATTGGCAAACCCCCTCCAGCAATACATTAAGGAGATCATACACCATGACCAAGTGGGATTCATCCCAGGGATGCAAGGATGGTTCAACATTCGCCAATCAGTAAATTTAATACATCACATAAGCAAAAGCAAAGACAAAAACCACATGATCATATCAATAGATGCAGAAAAAGTGTTTGGTAAGTTACAGCACCCATTTATGATAAAAACACTCAAAAAGTGGGAATAGAGGATGCATTCCTAAATATAATAAAGGCCATATATGAGAGACCTACAGCAAACATCATACTCAATGGGCAAAAACAAAAAGCTTTTCCACTAAGGTCAGGAACAAGACAAGGTTGTTCACTTTCACAGTTTTATTCAACACAGTATTGGAAGATTTAGCCACAGGAATCTGTCAAGAAAAGAAAATAAAAGGCATCTAGATTGGAAAGGAGGAAACAAAACTGTCATTGTTTGCAGATAATGTGATAGTGTACATAGAAAATCCTATAGACTTAGCCCCATAACTGCCTGACCTAATATATAAATTTGGGAAAACAGCGGGATACAAAGTCAATATCCAGAAATCAAAAGCATTTTTGTATACCAACCATGAAACAGCAGAAGCAGAAATCAAGAAAAAAATCCCATTTGATATAGCAAAAAAGAAAGAAAGAAAAGAAAAGAAATACCTAGAAATAAATCTAACTAAAGAGGTAAAAGACATGTATGCAGAAAACCACACAACACTAAAGAAAGAAATAAAGGAAGACACAAACTAATGGAAACATATACTGTGTTTGTGGATTGGAAGAATTAACATCATCCAAAATGTACATACTACCCACAGCATTTTACAGACTTAATGCAATATCTAATAAAGTACCAATGGCATATTTCACAGAGAAAAAACATTTCAAAAATTTATATAGAAACATAAATGACCCCAAATAGCTGCTCCAATTTGAGAAAGAAGAGCGAAGTAGGAGGGATCACAATACCTGATACCAAACTGTATTACAAGGCCACTGTAATCAAAACAGCCTGGTATTGGCATAAAAACAGGCACATGGACCAATTGAATAGAACAGAGAGCCCAGAAATAAACCCAAGTCTCTATGGTCAATTAATATTCAACAAAGGGGGAAACAACATAAAATGGAATAAAAATAACCTCTTCAACAGATGGTGTTGGGAGAACTGGACAGCTACATGCAAAAAAAAAAAATGATACTCGAGCACCAACCTACACCATACATAAAAATAAATTCAAGGCGGATAAAATATTTTAATATAAGCCGTGGTACCATTAAAGTCCTAGAGGAGAACATAGGCAGGCAGATCTCAGATATTTTGTGCAGCATTTTTACTGATATGTCCCCTAGAGCAAGGGACATATGGGAAAAAATAAACAAATGGGATCTTATCAAAAGAGAAAGTTTCTGCACAGATAAACAAAACGATATTAAAATAAAAAGAGAACTAACTGTATGGGGAAACATATTTACCAGTGATACCTCAGGCAAGGGTTTAAACTCCAAAATATACAAAGAACTTACATGACTCCACGCTAAGAAGAGAAGCAAACCAATTAAAAAATGGGCAAAGGACTTGAACAGACACTCCTCCAAGGAGGACACACAGATGATCCAGAGACACATGAAAAGATGCTCAGTATTGCTATGTATCAGAGAAATGCAAATTAAAATCACAATAGGATACCACTTCACACCAGTCGGAATAACCATCATAAACAAATCAACAAACAAGTGTTGGAGAAGTTGTGGCCAAAAGGGAACCCTAGTGCACTGTTGGTGGGATTGCAGACTGGTATAACCACTATGGAAAATAGTATGGGACTTCCTCAGAAAACTAAAAATGGAGCTGCATTTTGATCCAGTAATTCCATTCCTAGGATTTTACCCTGAAACACCAATCTAAAAGAACCTATTCACCCCAATGTTCATAGCAGCACAATTTACTGTAGCCAAGTGTTGGAAACAACCTAGGTGCCCATTAGTAAATGAATGGATCAAAAAGTATGGTAGAGTTTACACAACATAATACTATGCAGCAGAAAGAGAGAAGGAGCTGCTAACATATGCAACAGCATGGATGGAACTGGAAAGCATTATGCTAAGTGAAATAAGCCAGGTGGTGAAAGACAAATACCCTATGATCTTACCTTTAACAAGAACCTAAGCAACAAAACAAACAATCAAAATATTACCAACGACCCTGATATAGAGAACAGGTTGACAGTAACCAGAGGGGAGAGGGGAGGGAATTTCAGGAGAAAAGAGGAAGCATTTACAGGAACAAGTAGAAAGGACACATGGTCAAAAAGTAGGATGTGTGGAAATGGGAGGGAGATGGGGAGGGCTGAAGGGATGGGGTGGGATGGGAGTAAAAGACAGAAATCTGTACTTGATCAACACTGAAAATAAAATAAAAATTTTTTTAAATGCTAAAAAATAAAGTAAATACATAAATAAATAAAAATAAAGACATGAATAAAACACAAAAAAGTAGAAATACTAAATCAAGTGATCTTTAAAAATTCTTGATAGCTATTGCCACATTGTGCTCTCATAATGTAGCATAAGTTTTTATATTTCTAACAGCTGTGAAAACACCCATTTGATCATATCCTTGCAAACACTGCATGTTATCATTCTTTAGTCTTTACTCATTTTATCAGTTAAAATAATTCTCAATACTATTTCAGTGGAAAATTCTTTGATTATTAGTGATATTAAATATTTATTTATTTTTAAGTATATTTTATTGATTATGCTATTACAACTGTCCCCGTTTGTTTCTCCCACCTTTTATCCCTTTCTGCCCTGTACCCCCCCCCCACTAGCATTCCTCTCCCCTTAGTTCATGTCTCTGGGTTGTACATATAAGTTCTTTGACTTCCCCATTTCCTATACCATTCTTAACCTCCCCCTGTCTGTTTTGTGCCTACCAATTATGCTTCTTATTCCCTGTACCTTTTTTCTCATTCTTCCCACTCCCCCTGCCCACTGATAACCCTCCACGTGATCTCCATTTCTGTGAATCTGTTCCTGTTCTACTTGTTTGCTTAGTTTGTTGTTGTTGTTATTTTGATTTTTAGTTTCACTTATTGGTAGTTGTGAGTTTGTGGTCATTTTACTGTTCATAGTTTTGATCTTTTTCTTATATAAGTTCCTTTAACATTTCATATAATAAGGGCTTGGTGATGATGAACTCCTTTAACTTGACCTTATCTGAGAAGCACTTAATCTGTCCTGATAGCTTTGTTGGATGGAGTAATCTTGGATGTGGGTCCATGCCTTTTATGACTGAATAGTTCTTCCCAACCCTTTCTTGCCTTTAAGGTTTTTTTTTTTGAAAAATCAGCTGATAGTCTCATGGAAACTCCTTTGCAGGTAATTGTCTCTTTTTCTCTTGCTGCTTTTAAGATTCTCTCCTTATATTTTTTTTTTTAAAATTTAAAAAATATTTTGTTTATTTATTTTTAGAGAGAAAGGAAGGGAAGGAGAAAGAGTGGGAGAGAAACATCAATGTGTGGTTGCCTCTCATGTGTCCCCAACCAGGGATCTAGCCTGCAACCCAGGCATGTGCCCTGACTGGGAACCAAACCTGTGACCCTTTGCTTCACAGGCCCATGCTCAATCCATTGAGCTACACCAGCTAGGGTTCTCTCCTTATCTTTAATCTTGGATAATGTAGTTATGATGTGTCTTGGTGTGTTTCTCCTTGGGTCCAACTCCTTTGGGAGTCTCTGAGCTTCCTGGACTTGCCTTTATATTTCCTTTGCCAGATTGGGGAAGTTTTGCTCATTATTTTTTTCAAATAAGATTTCAATTTCTTGTTCTTCCTGTTCTCCCTCTGGTACCCCTATGATTCAGATGTTGCAATGTTTAAAGTTGTCCCCAAGTTTCCTGAGCCTCTCCTCATTTTTTTGAATGCTTGTTTTTTTCATTCTGTTTTGGTTGAATGTTTATTTCTACCTTCTGTTCCAAATCTCTGATTTGAGTCCTGGTTTGAGAACTTTGAGAACTTATTTATTTGAGAACTTATTCGAGTCTCTTCCCTATTGGTTTCCTGTATATTTTCCTTTATTTCACTCTCTATAGCTTTCAATTCTTCCTTTATTTTGCATCTATAATCATTCATTTATGTGGTCATCCTGATTATCTTTGTTTCAAACTCTGCATCTGATAGGTTGGCTATCTTCTCATTGCTTAGTTCTTTCTCTGGAGTTTAAATCTGTTCTTTCATTTGGGCCATATTTCTTTTACTTGGTGCACCTGTCATGTTATAAGGGGTGGAGCCTTTGGTTTTCACCAGGATGGGGCAACCCACTTTGCTGCATTGTAGAGCTGTATGTGGAGAGGGGTTAGAGAGGGAACAATGCCACTTGCTTGGCTTTTGTCCCACTTTTAGTCACTTTCCCTCCTACCCACCAGTGAATTGGCCTGTTTTGGTGCTGATTTGAGGTGGGTGTGTTTGTGTAAATTCTAGGACCTGTGGGTCCCTTTAATGGACTCTCCTGAGCGGCTGGGAGTTTCTTCCACCACTGCAACCCCTACAGGATTTTACAGCCAGAGCTTTTGGGGCTTTCTTTCCCCATGCTAAGACCCTGGGTTGCATGGTCTATCCTGCTCCCCACTTAATGTGGGACTGTGCATTTTGCCAGCTGCCACCTCTCTTGCCAGGTCTGGCAGCTGCTGCCATGCTGGATATCTTCTCCACCATAGCTGACCATTTTTGCCCCTCCAACCAGTATGGATGAATGTTTCTTTAACTCTTTGGTTTTTAAACTTCCATACAGTTTGCTTTCCTGGCAGTTCTGGTTGTTTTTAGTTTTTAAATTGGTTGCTGTCCTTCTTTTTGTTGTGCAAGGAAGCAAAGTGTATCTACCTATGCCTCCGTCTTGTAGATATTTATTTCAATGGTATGTTTTTACTAGCAGATGCCTGAAACTGAAAATATTACTGAACCTGTTTTCTTCCTATGCATGCATACATATGGTATAGTTTAATTGCTAAGCTAGGCACAGGAAGAAATTAACAACAATGACTAATACTAAAATAGGACAATTATAACAACTTACTGTAATAAAAGTTTTGTGAGTATGGCATTACTGAGTTAAATAAGGGTGACAAACACAAGCACTGAGATTTGGTGATAACTGATCTAATAACCAAGATGGCTAGTAAATGACTAATGGTCAGGGAACACATACAATGTGCATATGCTGCACAAAGGGATGGTTCTCATTTAAGGTGGGCCAGGGTAGAACTGCTTGAGATTTCATCATGTGACTTAGAATGCTCTGCAATTTAAAAACTTATGAATTATTTATTTCTGGAATTTTCCATTTAATATTTTTGGACTGTGGTTAGTCACAGGTAACTGAAGCTGTGGAAAGAGACCATGGATAAGGGGGTACCGATGTATATTACCTCCCATGTTGATAGTTGTTACTTCTAAGTTGTAGGATTATGGGTGATTTATCTCTCTTTTATTCACATTAATTTTTAAATTTTCTATAGTAAACATTAATTGCTTTTGAAATAGGAAGACCAGTTATTTATTTATTTGCTCACTTTTTTAGTGATAATACCCAGTACTGACATGATTGTATGGAAATGGGTGTTCTTATCTTTTCACAAGTGAACTATAACTTAGGTGAACATTTCTGAAAAGTGATTTGTCAGGAGACAAATTTTCAAAGCCTACATACTCTTCAGGCTGACAGTCTGCTTTATTAAATTTATCTTAAAATATATGAAAGGTATATGATATAGGAACAAGAATATTCATTACAATGCAGATATTTGTGGTTAAAAATTATGACAACTTAAATGCTCAAGAAGACAAGACAAGAATCTACAGGAATTGTCATTGCTCTAAAAGATGTTATTTAAACTGCTTCAAAAAAGTAAGTCATGCTCAAATATATTTGAGAAATTCCATGTTAAATAAAATAAAATATTTTTCTTTAGTCGTAAGATTTCACAGATTTTATGGTTAGTGTGCATTATAATGGATCAAATAAGCAGTATTTTCCTCACTTGTTTTACCACAGAGCTTATTATTTATCAATGTACCCTTTAGAGCCTTTTAGAATAATGTTCAGAACATCAATTTTAGAAGTATTACCATATAAGGTCACTCAAACAGTATTATAGATAGAAAAATATTTCATCACATGGAAAGTTGTACACAACATATACACATATAAAATGATAAAACAGGTCACAGAAGAGTATGTATAACATAATCCCATAAGTAGAAGAATAAGTGTGTTGAAAAAAACTGGACAAAAACCATAACAGTGAGGTATTAAAAATGGTTATGTCTGAGTAATGGAAATAAGTCATTTTTATTTTCCCTTTTTGCTTATACGCATTTAATAGCATTTCACAATGAACATATTTTACAACTAAGATAAAAAAAAACATGATAAACCTTACAAAAATGGTTTACAAGAATATACAATATATTGTTCATAATGTGTTCTATTGGAAAAGAGGATTATAAAGCAGTTTGTCCATTATAATTTCTTTCTAAAAATACTTCCATATATGGATAGCTGTGCAAAGGAAAAGGTAATGTGCCAAGATATTAACAACTATTACTTTGGGTTATGTCTGGGATTACAGATAATTTAGTGTAAACACATATCCATTTATTATTGGTCTCCTGCTCCTAGGAATGTGCTTTAACCCTCTTGGTCCTCCATGGGAGTGGGACTCCAGAGTAGAGTTCAGACATCCCAGGGAGGGTGTGAGATGATAGTGTTTTGGAAGAGAAAGATATTAAAGTGTTTACTTATTTTTAACCATCCATTAAATGTCTATTATTGTGTGCTTAATAATGTGCATTATTATCAACACAGTAATACCTGTTATTAAACTTATAGATATGTTTATATACATTGGCAGTGCATTCTCCATATTTTTTCCAAAGTGTTTAATGATCAAAAGTGTTTGCTAATGCCCCACCTCTGCTGCTGCTGCAGTGATGCTGGCTTTATAAGAGGAAGGAAGAAGCATCCTGCAAAAGAGGGCAGCAGGGCTCAGGGAGTTAGGAGTCCCCAGAAAGACTTAACTTTAACTCGGGGTGGAGAGCTGAACTTTCCTGAAGAGACCTTGAGAGCATCCAGCACCTAGGACAGCAAAGAGGGAGTAGGTGGTATGTGAGTTGACCCTAATTTGGCTGCACATAGAAGACATGGGCTGGAGGCTAGACAACTGTGAATATTGTGGCCCAGACCTTGTCCCCATCCTCTCAAAACCAAAGAAAGGGAGAACAGGAAAGCCCAACCCACCTCAGCCTGTGGCATCCAGGAAGACCAGAAGAACCCTCTTGGCTGGTTGAAAGTCAACAGAAAACAGGCTGACAGTAACCAGAGGGGAGAGGGGAAGGAATTTCAGGGGAAAAAGGGAAGGGATAACAGGAACAAGTATAAAGGACACATGGACAAAAACTAAGGGGGGTGGAAATGGGAAGGAGGTGGGGAGCACTGGGGGGGCGTGGACTGGGATGGGAGTAAAAGACAGAAAACTGTACTTGAACAACAATTAAAATAAAATTAAAAAAACAGAAAGTCAGCACAGTTTTTTTCTCTCTAAGTGAGACAATAAGACCTGGAACTGTAAAAGATCCAGAGACAAAGTCAAAGACGGAACATAAGGCTAACCTCAACACTGAGAAACTGAGACAAGTTTCACTTTCCTATTCTAGAGAGCTTGCATGATATTGTTTATTTATGTTATTATTTATTTATTACTTTTACTTCTTTTATTAGTATTTTTTATTTCTTCATTTTATTTGTTTAATTTAATTGTTTTACTGGTTTTTCTTGTTCTCCCTTTCATAGTGTATTTTAATTTTCCTTTTTTCACTTCATTTGTGCTCCAAAAGTACTCTACTGTAGGTCATGTACTTCCTATTGTTATTCAGATCATATAGTTTTTGTCATATTATTGTTTTTCCAGTATTATTATAAATAATTGTTGTTTCATATAATTGTAAATACTACACAACACCCCTCCCTGATCTTAGCCCATTTCACTATCCTCCAGTGCTTCATTACTATTGTGGTTAACTCTATTCTCTTGCACACTAAGCCTATTTTCTATCCTTCACTCTCACTATATCTCATAATCTAACCTCCCACAAGCTCTCTGTTTTCTGGATTCAACTCACAATTCTTCCCCTCTCTAACAAGAGTTTATCTCTTTTCTACCCTTTCTAAAAAGTGGCTACTTGGGTGAAATATCATGGTTACCACTATACTTATCCAAAGGATCTCCTATCTCTTCTCTATCTGTTGGCACTTTAAATTGCATAGAATACTCTCCTTCTGTCTTAATCCATTTTGCTTTCCCCTGCAACTGATCACATACAAGAGTAGGTGGGAGATGTGAACACCAATATACCTGCTGGAAGAGAGAACTCACAAAAAAGGACCCACCAACAGATAATATAAGAAGATGTCAGAGGAGTGAGTGGAAGCCACACTAAACATCTACCAGTACCAATCTGGAAATATAATTAAATGGTGGAGAAATTACCCAGAACAAATAACTGAATGATAGTGAGAGAAAAGCCTTATAACCTCAGACATATAAGAAGAACCAGCTTCAGTACAACCTGTCTGCACCTGCACAAAAACATACAATACATGGTGGGTGGAGTGACCCTCAGTCAACCAGCTGGAGGGAAGGACCCACCAGAGAAAGACCCAACAACAATAAAAACCCCAAGATATCCAGAGAGACAACATAAATGGCATACAGAGCATGTCAAGAGCATCGAGTTCAGGAGATCAAGGAGACTACATGACAAAACCTCACAGGTCTCTTACCATAGAATTTGACTTCACAAACTAAGGGCATCAAAACACACCAATTTAAGAAGCAGAGGCAAACAAGAAGAGTCTCACAAATGATAGGAAGACAAAGAAACAAACCTCAAATGAAAGGAAAGAAGGAAGTCTCAGAAAGAATGCTAAATGAAATAGAGGCAAGTCAACAATCAGATATTAGCTTCAAAGCAGTGGTTATCAGGAAGCTCAATGAGCTAACTGAGAATTATGAAAAACTACAAGGAAACTATGATGAACTCATCAAAAACTATATCAACATGAAAAAGGTAATAGAAAGTATCAACAAGAGCCAAGAAGAAATGAAGAATACAATTTCTGATTGAAGAACACAGTAGAAGGAATCAAAAGTAGGCTAGATGAAGCAGAGGATCAAATCAGCAAGCTGAAGGACAAGGTAGAAAAAAACTCCCAGTAAGAGCAAGAAAAGGAAAAAAGACTCAGTGAATGAGTGTGTACATACAGTGTGCACTTACACAAACCTGGATGGTATAGCCTAATACACACCTAGACTATATGCCTATACAGCATATTACTGCACAAAACATTATGCGATTAAATCAAGCACAAGACAAAATGATACCTTTAAAGACACAGGAAACATGAAACATATGAGGCTTCTACCAGCATAACACAGCATACTATTTTACAGCAAACTATTTTTAGTAAGTAGAATGAGTACACCCTAAAATCATGACGAAAGTAGTAAACACATAAACCAGTATCATAGTCATGCATTATCATTGTCAAGTATTATGAACTGTACATAACTTATACAACTGAGAGCACAGTAGTTTTGTTTACATTAGCATCATCACAAACACATGAGTAATGTGTTGCACTAAGACATTTTGACAGCCACTATGTCTCCAAGCAATAGAAGATTTTTAGCTCCATTATAATCCTATGAGACTATTGTTGTAAATGCGGTCAGTCATTGATTAAAATATCAGCATTTGGTGTGCGACTATATATAATACAGTATAGTCACCATGCTGTACATTAGATTCCCAGAAGTTATTCATCTTATAACTGAAAGTTTGTACTCTTTGACCAACATCTCCTCATTTTCCTCACCATCTAAACCCTGGCAATAACTATTCTACTCTCTGGTTCTCCAAGTTTGACTTCCTTAGATCCTATATATAAATGAGATCATACAATATTTGTCTTTCTATGTCTGGCTTATTTCACTCAGCATAATGTCCTCCAAGTTCATTCATGTTGTTGCAAATGATACTACTTTATTTTTGTGACTGAATTCATATACATATTCCATTGTATATGACACCCCATTTTCTTTATCCATTCATCCACTGATGGGCACTTGGAGCTTATTTCTCACTCAGTTAGTTGGGGAACTGTTTCTCTGTCATCATTGTCTTTTCTAGCAGGACCCAGGATGATGGAGCTCTCACAGTATCAAATAGTGCAGGTCATGGTGGTAGATAGGAAAATCTCACAATAGTAATCAAATTATTGCCTTAGGAGTTGACACACAACTCTACAGCTCGCATCTCACTGACAAAAACTGGTTACATGGCTCCAAATAACAGGAACAAGAATAGCAAATTTTTCCATGCATCCAGTAGATGAAGAGCCAAAGATAATTAGTGTTTAGCATTAGGGGCTATCATAGCAACATAGTGCCCTTTCTCATACCTTGAAAGCAGATATTGGAACCTGGGAGTCTGAACAGAGAGGAAAATTTGGATCTTCAGACTAATTGGTCAGCAAATCTAGAGAGAAGATGTGAGCAGTTGTGTCCTTGAAACTGTGCCCATGTCATCAGGACAGTATCCTTTAAAAGGCTGGGAATATGGCTAGTAATGTCATATGCCAGTGTTTCAGTACCCTACAGGTGTAGTTAACAATTTTTAAAAATTGTTCAAGTACATTTGTCTCCATTTCCACCCCTTCCAACTCCCCTCCACCCCAGCCATCCCCACCTACTACCCCTGATTCCACCCCCCTCGGTTTTGTCCATGTGTCATTTATAGATGTTCCTGAAAACCCTTCCTCCTTTCCCCTGCATTATTCCCTTGCACCTCCCCTCTGGTTATATATATTGTTGTTTTTTTTCTTAATTTGAATGTCATAATTTCAATTTCTTAATGTCTCTGGTTATATTTTGCTTGCCTGTTTGTTTATTGATTAGGTTCCACTTAGAGGTATTTAAGGTACCAAATATCATATGGTGTCTTTCACCATCTGTCTTATTTCACTTAGTATAATGCTCTCCAGTTCCACCCATGCTGTTGCAAAAGGTAGGAGCTCCTTCTCTCTTTCCACAGCATAGAATTGCATTGTGTAGATGTACCATAGTTTTTTGATCCATTCATTTACTGATGGGCACGTAAGTTGCTTCCATCAATTGGCTATTGCAAATTGTGCAGCTATAAACATTGGGGTGCATAGGTTGATTTGGATTGGTGTTTCAGGGTTCTTAGGATATAATCCCAGCAGTGGAATTGCCGGGTCAAAAGGCAGTTTCATTTTTAGTTTTCTGAGGACATTTCATACTGCTTTCCATAGTGGTTGTACTAGTGTGAAAAACCACCAACAGTGAACTAGGGTCCCCTTTTCTCCACATTCTGTCCAACACTTGTTTGTTGATTTGTTTATGATGGCCATTCTGACTGGTGTGAAGTGGTCTCTCATTGTGGTTTTAATTTGCAACTCTCTGATGGCTAGTGATGCTGGGAAGACCCCATTCTTCTCAAGGAAGTCTAACCTGCTGCTTAATTATCCCTCTGGGACTGATGTCTGTGGACACTCAGCCAGCCCTCTAGAGTCTCCACTGCACTCCTTAATCAGACAGGTTGTGTGGATGCTGGTTCTTCTGTCTGTATGAGGTTATATGGCTTCTCTCTTGCTATTGTTTAGTTGTTTGTTCTAGGTGATTTCTCCACAGTTTGGTTGTAACTCCAGATTGGTCCTGGGAGGAGGTAAGTGTGGTTTCTACTCACTCCATTGTCTCACTCTTTGTCACTCCATGAGTGAGATTTTAAAGTCAGTGAACAAAAAGACAATACACAAAAACTGGCAGTTCATTTTTTCATGGGGCTTTATGATTTTAAAAAGTGTTGGCGACAAGTCTAAAGAATTATAACCCTTGCAAATTTCCTAATTTAAATTTCTTTAAAGAACAGTATACATGATTTTCTCTGTATAAAACTGCACATATGCACAAACAGTAACATATATAGTGATCTAAAGTATGTAATAAAGGGTGTATAAATGACTGCATCTACACACACCAGAATCACATTTCATGTGGCAAATGCATGCACTCTTGAGAGGCTCAAGGGAACTGAGACCAATGAAGGAATAATGGATTAGTGTCATTCAGCTCATGCTCACTTTCTTATATAATCCTATGGAGTGCATGGTGGCAGAACTTCCTGTAGTATTTAAACATGTTTTACCCCACAGCCCCCTGCAACATATCTGAATTTCTAGATGCTAAATCATGACTGTTAACAGTTATACTGCACTTCTTAATTACAGCATTCTCTCCTATGCATTGTTTGACTTTTCCCCTTAATGGCAAGCATTGGTAACTGAAGAAGAGATGTTCCATTTTAGCCAAAAGGATGCTTGTTCACCCTGGGCCATACCACAGCAATATGCCATACTGTGCATGTCAGCCTCTACTATGTCTTTCTGACATCTGACTTCTAAAGAGCTGAGCCCCAGACAGAAGAGGCTGGCTTCTGAGCTGGATATTGGCTTTGCATCTCTCTCCACTCTTAATTTACCACTTGCCCCTATAGGTGATTGTCAGCCACCAGAGAATTTCAATCAAGGACATGATATAATTTATTTTCTATTTTGTCACAATGTTAGCAAAAGAAGGAATTGGTTTATAAAGCTTTGAGACAATGATTTAAGCAAGAGATGCTAAAGGTGGCAGAAATGTAATGGATGCAAGAAATATTTGGAGGCCAAGTGAGCAGGATGGTGATGAAGAGAGGAAGAGAGAGAGAAAGAAAAAGAAGAGGAAGAAGAAGAAAGAGGAGGAAGCGGATGAGGAGGAGGGGAAGAGGAAAAGGAGAGAGCAGGAGGAGAAACAGAAGGATGAGGAGAAACTTTCCTGTCTCGAATAAGGCAGGATCCTAGATGTAAACAATAATTACCCTGCTTTATGGTGAGAACTATGGTTTTGGAAAATAGAGGCTTTCTTACTTCCATCTTCATGATAAACTACCTCTCTGTTTTCCTCCTTCTTTAGTTTTTCTCTTCCTTCTTGTGCTTTTTTTCTCTCTTTATCTCCATTTTCCTTTCCTCCATTAATTCACAGGGTCATTTAACATCTTGGCTCAAAGCTTCTCTGTGCCTGGCTCTGTTTCTGTATTCCCTTCCCCGCCACTGCTTCTGTGTTACTTAATTCTGCAATACCTGTAGAAAGCTTTTCTACTGAATCAAACTGTACACATCTGCATTGACATTTTCTGTGTCAGTTTGGATCCCCTGAGATTCTGGTTCCTGAAGTGCAGAATCTGATATTTAGTAACATTTCCTTTGCTTTCTCACAATGTCCTATGTCTCAGCTGTGCTGATGACAAAGTATTCAGTTTTCAGAGAACTGTCACTCCTTAGCAGACATGCACAGTTCATGGTGATCATCATTAACAACTGGATTTTCCAGCACCCGGGCCCCCTGGGTGTTTAGAGATCTGATTGTGGCTCATAGCAGCCAGCCAGTTGCTCTTCCTTATACTTCTGGGGGAGGAGCTCACTGAAAACAATAGGATTGGCAAAATACTGCTGGCACTAATGGGTTTTCTAGCAGGCTCCCTACTTGTAGTTTTGTTATTGAGAGTGACCCCAAATGCTTATTTCCATCATACTTCCTCCTTGCTATTACCTTATTTCTGTTTAGGTATTCCCACATTGTTACAGCGACTTTACTTCAGGTAGTGAGAGAACAATCATCAATATAAAACCCAGCAGAGACTTGGAGGTGAAGATGCCTTTAATTCGTAGTCTTTTAGTCACCTACAATCCTGAAATGACTACTAACACTAGAGCAGGTATAGGGTAAATGGAGGCAGTCTGGCTTCCTCACCCAGGTATCTGAGTAACTAAGGGAAGCGGTTTTCCCATGACCTTGAATGGGCTAGATAAGTAGTGTTCTCATAGCTTTGAGACTGGGTCCAATAAATGGTTCCCATAATATGAAGTCGGCTTGCATGTGCAGAATCATGCTACGTTATATACTTTTTTGGCTTTTTGCCAGCTTTGTTTGTCTCTAGTACTTAAGCAGGTAGGGACTCCCCACTAGTTGCCACAACATGTGCCATGCAAGAGGACAGGTGGCGTGCAGTGTGCCACTCAGAGGTATGCAGGGAGACACGCAGCTTGTAGTGTGTGTGGATTTCCCACCCTTGAATAAAGGCATGTCAGACATTCTAACAGCTCCATGAATATTCTTCTGTCTTTCCGAATACTGTGAAACTGTCAGGCCTTGAACAGTCACAACACAGCAGATAAAACCCAACAACAGCAACTAACTCTGTGTGTGACCTGTTTGCTAATTAGGTCCAGATCTTAGTTTCTGCTCTTTGCTTTCTTCTCCAGGTCACAGGGCTTGGTGTTGCTCTTGTGAGTTTGCTAAAGCAAAACTGACAACTTCATCTTCCTGTCACAGATAGTGAAGAACAGGAGATACTACTTTGGACTAAGAGAGTTCTTGTTATGAGAGGGAATTTTACAACTCTTTAAAGGTAGAATTCAGCTTGGGGTAGCCTTGGCATCCTGGGAGCTTTTTTCCTACAATGTCCTCTCTGTTACTTAGCTACTGAGTTTGGCATTAGAGTGTGGCTGAACACGACTGACTAAGACACTGCTGCTAGTATGATTACCAAATATTTTTCTCCAGCTCATAATGTAAAGACACTAAACAGGTCTTTGTTAAGCCCTGAATGGTGTGGCTCAGTAGGTTATGTGTTGTTCTGAAAACCAAAGGGTCACTGGTCTGATCCCTGGTCAGGGCACGAGCTTAGGTTGTGGGCCAGATCCTTGGTTGGAGGCATGTGAGAGGCAGCTGATCAATGTTTCTCTTTGCACATCAATGTTTCTCTCTCTTTTTCTTTTTCCTTTCTGGTTTATCTAAAAATAACAAACAAACAAACAACAAACAAATATTTTTTTGTTTAGTTGCTTTGAAAAGTAAACACAAATGTAGCATCTGGGCCACTTATTCATTGGTCAATCTAAGTATCTGGTACAAGTGAGATGGATAGTGAAGTCAGCATTTGGCCTTTAGGCAGTGAGGAAAGGGATCTGATACCATTTCAACATTAGGTGGTGTTACAGTGGGCAAGAAAAACTTGCTTTCAGGTTTCCGGAATTACAAAGGCATCTAGCATAGCTCTTTAAGCTCCATTTTCACTGATCATTTGGCCTCTTTAAAGTATTCTTGTTGCTTTCCATAATGGTTTGTTTTTCCAAAGTTGGCTCCCCAAAATGACTGGAATTTGGTACTATCCGTTAGATGAAAATCTAGCTGAAGATGTCATCAAATTCATATTCCAGGATTTCATTTTCTAAATCAGGCCCAGGTGTGGGTAAGGTTCTTTGGTGCAGTTCCTTGAATATGCTTCCTCTCAATCTAAAGACTTAGAGAGACAAATTATCTCTTCCTTTACACTCCTGATATGCAATAATGATCTAAGAATAAAAAAACTGCAACAGACACTCCTTTTCATATCAGAAAGAAATACATATCAGTTGCTGGTACATAGCAATTCTGAAATCTAGCCCAGCAAATGTTGTCAGTTCATTGATTACCATGCAGTCTTATGCTGTTAGAGTTGTTCTTCAGGGCTCCTGTCTTTATCCTGTCAGATTTTTGTTCTACAATCTGAGTCATTCTTCCTTACCTTTTCTCCCCCACTGCACAGCTTTATTGAGATATAACTGATATATCATATCGTGTAAGTTTAATATTTAAAATATGTTAATTTAAGATATGTCTGTGGAATTATTACTGTAATAAGGTTAGTTAACACTTATTACCTCACATAGTTACAATTCGTGTGTGTGTGTGTGTGTGTGGGTGGTTGGTGAGAACTTTTAAGATCTACCCTCTTAACAACTTTAAAATATACAATATAGTATTTTTAACTATAGTACCATGTTGTCCATTATATTCCCAAAATAAAACAAACAAATAAATAAATTCTGGGAATATAACGGAAATTTAATTTTTTAAAATTACTTTATTGCTGTTCAATTACAGTTGTCTGCATTTTCTCCCCACCCCTCTCCCCAACCCCAGTAAAACCCACCTTCCTCCCTTGGTTCCTCCCTCCCCCTTGGTTTTGTCCATGTGTCCTTTATAGCAGTTCCTGAAAACCCTTCTCCCCACTGTCCCCTTCCACCTCCCCTCTGGCTATTGTTAGATTGTTCTTAATTTCAATGTCGCTGATTATATTTTGTTTGCTTCTTTCTTTTGTTGATTGTGTTCCAGTTAAAGGTGAGATCATATGGTATTTGTCCCTCACCGCCAGATGAAATTGGAAATTTAATTTAAAATGGAAAGTTTGTATCCCCTGACCACCACCACCCATTATCTTCCCTAAACCCTCAATCTGGCAACTACCTGGCAACTACCAATCTGATGTAGGTTTCGATGCTGTCCGATTTTCTATTTTTAAGATTTCACAGATAAGTGAAATCATGCGGTACTCCTCTTTCTCTGTCTGACTAATTTCCCTTAGCATAATACCCTTAAGGATTATCTATGTTGTCACAAATGGCAGAATTCTTTGTTTGTTATGATTAAATAATATTCCATTTCATAACACATTATTTCCATGGGTTAATAATGCTGCAATGGACATGGGTTATTGTTATCTCTTCAAGATAGTAATTTCATTTCCTTTGGATATATACCCTGAAGTGGAATTGCTGAATCATATGACAGTTCTATTTTTTAACTTTCTTATTTATTTATTATTTATTTATTTTGTAAAATATATTTTATTGACTATGCTATTACAGTTATCTGTTTTTCTCCTTTTATTTCCCTCTGCCCTGCACACCTCCTCCTGCCTGCATCCCCTGCCTTTAGCTCATGTCCATGGGTCATACATATAAGTTCTTCGGCTTCTACATTTCCTATACTATTCTTAACCTCCCCCTGTCTATTCTCTACCTACCATTTATGCTAATTATTCCATATACATTTTTCTCCATTCCCTTCTCTCCTTCCCTGCTGATAACCCTCCATGTGGTCTCCAGTTCTGTGATTCTGTTCCTGTTCTAGTTGTTTACTTAGTTTGTTTTGTTTAGGTTTGATTGTTGATAGTTTTGAGTGTGTCGTCATTTCACTGTTGATAGTTAAGATCTTCTTCTTTTTCTTAGGTAAGTCCCTTTAACATTTCATATAATGAGGGCTTGGTGATGATGAACTCCTTTAACTTGACCTTCTCTGGGAAGCATTTTATCTGCCCTTCCATTCTAGATGATAGCTCTACTGGATAGTATATTCTTGGATGTAGATCCTTGCTTTTCATGACTTCAAATACTTCTTTCCAGCCTCTTCTTGCCTGTAAGACTTCTTTTGAGAAATCAACTGATAGCCTTATGGACACTCCTCTGTAGGTAACTCTTTCCTTTCCTCTTGCTGCTTTTAAGATTCTCTCCTTATCTTTAATTTTGGGTAATGTAATTGTGATTTGCCTTGGTGTGTGCTTCCTTGGGTCCAACATTGTAGGACTCTCTGAGCTTCCTGGACTTCCTGGAAGTCTATTTCCTTCACCAGATTGGGGAAGTTCTCCATTTTTTTTCAAATATTTTTTCAATTTCTTGCGGTTCGTCATTTCCTTCTGACACCCCTATGATTTGGATGTTAGAATGTTTGAAGCTATCTCATAGGTTCCTAAGCCTCTCCACACTTTTTTAAAATTCTTGTTTCCTCATTCTGTTCTGGCTGAATGTTTATTTCTTCCTTCTGATCCAAACTGTTGATTGTGTCTCAGTTTCCTTTGCATCATTGTTGGTTCCCTGTACATTTTTATTTATTTCACTTTTCATAGCCTTTACTTTTTCTTCTATATTGTGACCATACTCAACCAATTCTGTGAGCATCCTGATAACTGTGCATCTGTTAGGTTGGCTGTCTCTTCATCCCTTAGTTGTATGTTTTCTGCAGCTTTAATGTGTTCTTTCATTTGGGCATATTTTTCTGACTCAGTGAACCTCTTGTATAGTAAGGGACAGACCCTTAGGTGTTTGCCAGGGCAGGGCAACACATGTCTGTGCAATGTCATGCAGTACGTGGG
>PVKM010025528.1:0-12875 GCA_004027735.1 Carollia perspicillata | reverse complement strand
GAATAAAAGCATTTGGATTTATTTGAATTTCATTTGGCATTAGGGGTAAGAGCTACTTTTTTGGTTGGCTTTATGTTTCAGATCATGTTTTTTTCCTTAATTATTTTATTTTGTTATAAAGAATTTCAAAGATATACAGAAGTAGAGTGAATAGTATAATGGACCTCCATAAACAAAGGAAATGTTTTGATATGACCTTTTTTGTTACGATTTTTTAAAAATATTTTATTTATTTATTTTTAGAGAGAGGGGGGATGGGAAGGAGAAAGAGTGGGAGAGAAACATCAATGTGTGGTTGCTTCTCATGTGTCCCCCACCAGGGACCTGGCCTGTAACCCAGGCATGTGTTTTGACCAGGAATTGAATTGGTGACCCTTTGCTTCACAGGCCCGTGCTCAATCCACTGAGCTACACCAGCCAGGGGTTTTGTTACGATTTTATTTATTAAGTTTTAGAGAGGGGGAAAGGGAATGAGAAAGAGAAGGAGAGAAACATTGAAGTGTGAGAGATCCACCGATGGGTTGCCTCTCATATCCCCGCAACTGGGCACCTGGCCTGCAACCCAGGCATGTGCCCTGACCAGGAATCAACCGGCGACCTTTCGGTTCACAGGCTGGCATTCAACCCACTGAGCCACAGCATTCAGGGCTTGATGTGACCTTTATATTTATGAAAAATATAAAGGTGAGAGGACCCAAATGACCTCCCTCTTCCCCCGTTCCCCCACCCCCAAAAAACCCCCAGCAATAAAACACAAAGCAAACCAGATTATAAGTACAGGCTTTGGCTGATTTGTCTGGGTTTTTAAAGCTTTTGAATGACTGGGTCTCGTTTTTGTTCAGGTCTCTTGAAGTGAGTGTTCTTACTGTGGACAAAGGGAAGGCAGACCGGCTGTGAGCACAGGTTTGCTGTGCAGGTTAAAGGAGAGGACAGTCGTCAGGTGTTCGCAGCCGCAGTCACAGTGTTCCGTGGGAACAGGGAGAGAAAGGGAGGGAGGGCGACTTCCTGCTAGGGTCGCCTCTCTGATGGACTGGCACGTAGCAGAGCAGGACCGAGGCAGTTAATTACAGCAAAGTTTCTGGAGGGTTTGATTTTTTTTCCATGAACCTGTCCTTCGTTTAAACCCTAGAGGTTTAGATCTGGAAGAACAAGGGTCAGCATGTTTGCAAAGTAGAAGCCTTCCCGTGCTGCGGTGGGACCGCGAGGCTGGGCTGCGCTGGAGGAGCAGGTGCTGTGTGGTAGGGATGCTGCAGGCTCCGAGGCGCCCTGGGAGCCGGCAATTACTGCTGGCGTGTGTGCCACCTGTGTTCTTTTGGTTCCCTTGGCATTTTTTTCTGAGACTATAATGCTAATTTCTGTAGCTGTTTGCATCAGCTTTGGCCAAAACCAAGTGCAAAACTTGCAATGGAAAGAATGGGAAAAATACCTCTTTTAAGACTTGTTTGGTGAAGATTTTGTGGGGTACGTTGAGTAATATTTCTCAGTAGCCACCAATTAAACACCAGCAGCAACTTAATTTGAGTATTGTTAATTCTATTAATTTAATAGGTCTGTTAGTAAAATAGTAAAGCAGCCCTGGCTGGTGTAGTTCGGGGAATTGAGCATGGGCTGCGAACCAAGGTGTCGCCGGTTCAATTCCCAGTCAGGGCACATGCCTGGGTTGTGGGCCAGGTCCCCAGTAGGGGGTGCGAGAGAGGCAACCGCACATCGATATTTCTCTCCCTCTCTTACTCCTCCTCTTCCCTTCTCTCTAAAAATGAATAAATAAAATCTTTTAAAAAAATAGAAAAGCAGTCTGCATAGATAGAAGCTCTAATTTTAGGTTGTATTGTATGTGTGAAAAACTGTTTTTATTGTGATGTTTGAACAAACATAGATTATTTACGTAGGCTTGTGTTGTCAGAAACATTCCAGAATCATGTTTAATTGGTATCTAATTACCACCCTTACTCCTTTGAACAGCATTTGAAAACTGTTCAATCAACTTTAAGAGTGATAAAAGGAAGTTAACTCATTTATTCACAATCATCTTCTCATCACACGTGTTTTCATTTTTTTTTTTCCTGCCTCATCTTTGTACGCACCTAGATATTTGGAACATTTGTACCTCAGGAATTGCTAGGCCAAGAGAACTGGTTTTAGGAGCGTAGTGGCAATTTAGTCGGTGCCGTGTCCGTGCCAGAGTAGCCTCGTCTGTTCTTCATGCGGTGACTCCTTTTCCCGGTTGGTGCTGTGTGTCCCCACCGTCACTGCACACAGTGCCTTCACATCAGATTATCGCTGGCCAAGAAATGCTTGAGAAGAAAACTATAAAGAAGACGTACGTGCTGTGTTTACCAATCAATATGTGGGAAATTCTAGCCCCACTGGTGACAAGTGGATTGAATCTCATTCCTAAATATTAGTAATACAATCACATAGAAGAATTTCAAATTTCTTTAAATGTTTTAACAGCGTGGCTAGTTTAATAGGAACATGTCATAGTTAATCTCTCTCCTCTTTGGATTGGATTCTACAAAGCTGATATAAAGGCTTTCTCAGAAACCTATTTGTACTTAGTGATTATTTTTCTCCAGGTTGGTATTTTTTTTCTCTAGTTCACCAAGAGCGATTAAGCTTTGAATGAGAGAGCTATCCAAAGGTGCATCGGATCAACGGGGCAGAAACCAAAGGCTGGACAGCTCTGGCCACATTAAACATGAACATTCCTTCCATTATTTCCTTTGTGTTTTCACGTGTAGCTGAGTGACACATATTGTCCTCTGAATCTGTAGTTCAAGGAATTAAGTGTATAATTGACGTTAATTTATGTGGTGTTCTCTAGGCCGACCCAGCATTTCCTAGCCCTTTGGAAGATCTCACCTGGAACATTAGACACAGTGAAAACTCAATATATTCCTTTGCTCCTGGGTTAGAAATGATCCGGTTGACACTGAATGTGATATTTTCTTTTTCTACCATCTTTTTGTTTAAATAAGAAAGTGTCATTTAAAAGATAGTTATTTTTAGAGAGAGGGGAGGGAGGGAGAAAGAGAGGGAGAGAAACATCGGTGTGTGAGAGAAACACCCATTGGTTGTCTCCTGCACACCCCCAGCCAGGGGACCTGTCTGCAACCCCAGCATACACCCCGACCGGGAATAGAACTGGCAGCCTTTGGGATTTCAGGCCAGCACTCAGTCCACTGAGCCGTACCAGCCAGGGTTTCAAACACCTGTATGTAGAGAATGGGGATGCTGTTGATGTCCTACAATTCATTCTTTTTTGGTAGTGCAATTATATCAAACACTCCTGCTGTAACATGAGTTAAGTGTTCCTAAAAATCACTTTGCTGTACAAAATTGTTGATTAAAAACCATAGTGCTGCCCTGGCCCCTAAGGCTCAGTTGACTGGCGTCGTCCCTTAACTGAAGGGTTGCTGGTTTGACTCCCGGTCAGGGCACATACCCAGGTTGTGGGTTCAGTCCCCGGTTTGGGTGCGAACGATCCTGGGTCCTGGCGTGTATGGGAGTCAACCAGTTGACACGTCCCTTCCATTGATGTTTCCTTCCCTTCCTCTCTGAAAGCAGTAAAGAATGTCTTTGCGGGGAGGATATAAAAAAAGAATTTAAAAAATCATGCTGTAGAGCTTATGGAAAAGATGGGGTCAGGCACACAACACTCAAAACTTCATTGGTGACACATTTTTTAAAAGGAACCTAATGAAAACATCAGCACGGTTTCACAGGTTAAGAAGAACCACAAATAGGGCACTTTGGAAAAAAGAGAAGTTTCCTCGTGCAAGCAGGCACCAGAAGGGCTGCAGCGTGGGTTGTTGAGAAGTGGGGAGAAGGTGACCGGAGTCACGCCGAGAGTCAGAACACGAGCAAGCTGTGGGGGAGACGTGTGTGAGCTGCCCGCCCGGGGAGCTGAGGAGGCTGGTAGCCGTGTGAGGTGTGTGCGGAAGTGTGTGCATGCGTGTGCGTCTGTCCGGCCAGGTGTAGGTTTCTGGGTGTCCCTCATGAGCGAAATCGTGCAAAGCGAACGTGAAATTCCAGTTACGCTCGTACTCTTCCCAGATGTGCCCGTCGTGTTGGAACAAATGTGCGTTTTTTAAATAAAGCCAAATAAGCGTTATAGCAGAACTGCCTGGCAAGACAAAGTGTGATGCAATTTGTATAAATACGTCAACTTTAAAAAAATGATTTAAAAAGAAGTTTTGAAATCTCAAACTTACAGTAGGGTTGCCAATACAGCGCAGCGACTTTTTCTTGAGCCATTCGGTGATGGGATGGATGGCCCATCACCCCCAGACCTTAGAGTGCGTTTTAGAATGAACACGGACCTTCCGGCAAAGGGCAGTCCAACCTTCAAAGTAAGAAACTGGCATCATCTCCAAAGGACCCGGTTCAGAATCACCCACTGTGTTTAGTTTTCAGGTTTCCTCAGCTTCCTTCGGGAAAATCTGGCCGGAAAAGTTCTTCAGTTTGTCCTTGATTTCGTGACCTTGACAGACAGGCCAGCTGTTTTGTAGCCCATCTCTGGCTTCGGCGTTGTCCGATGTTGCCTCATTGTTAGATTCGATTTTTGCACCTTTGGCAGCAAAGTCTCGGAGGCATGTATGTATGTCCTTCTGCTGCACCCTGTCGGGTGACACGGGAGAGTGATTTGTCCCATAGCTGACGAGACTCACTTTGGTCCCTGGATCGAGGCAGTACTTGCCCTCTTTTTCCACTTGTCCAGTAACTCTCTGTCAGTAGGGACCCGTGCTTTTTAGTTTTTTAAGTTTACTTAGTTTTACGACCATGGGCTCGTGACTTTAATGTTACTGTTGTGTTTGTTCGTGCTCACTTGTCCTGGTTAGGCCAGTGGGAACTCCTTTGCCCTAACATCTGGCCTTTTTACACTCGCCCATCATTCTTTTATTTTTTAAAAGATTTTAGTTACTTATTTTTGGAGAAAGGGAGGGAGAAAGAGGGAGAGAAACATCAGTGTGTGGTTGCCTTTCACGCACCCCCAATTGGGGACCCAGCCCACAACCCAGGCATGTGCCCTGACTTGGAATCGAACCAGTGACCCTTTGATTAGCAGGCCAGCACTCAGTCCACTGAGCCACACCAGCCAAGGCTGTACCCATTATTCTTGAACACTTCTGTAGGCACATTCTGTGCCTTCCTTATCCCAGACCTAGAATCACCCGTTTCTCCAAGGAACTGATTCTTGTTAGTGGAGAATGGGTATTTAAAAGCCAAGATCTGAGTGCTGGGTACACTCACTGCAATTAGAGAGCTGTGGCTTCTGGGCCTTCTCAGCGTATATACTAGGTATGGAATATACGTATGCACATATATGCACATTGCCATCTATATTTAGTTCTACATGTATTTACGTGGCAATCTTGAGTTCTCACCAGTACCTACGATTTAAATCCAATGCCTCGGGATTCACTACAGTTTTCTTCCTTTCCGTATCTGTAACTCCTCTCTCTGACAGTGAGGATCCTAACTCCCACTTTTCTTAATATGTTTACTTATTTGATCAATATCTCACATGTAACTATGCTACTCTGTTGCCAGTCTCTTCCTGGGCATCCTTCTCTCCCCAAACGTAGTTCATTTCTCTTGGCTGGGCCGTCCTGTCTCCTCACCCTTGAGGTCCCATGCCCTGCACCAGGCCATCTACCAGCACGGATGCCTCCTTAGCCCTCGTGGGCTCTGCAGCCCGCACCAGGCTGCTCCATCCTCTCTGCGTGGATGGACGCTCTTCTGCACCTGCTTGTACTCTGGTACCCGACCCTGGCATCCCCCTCTTCCCTGCCCTCCTCACTCTTCCCTGCCCCCCTCACTCTTCCTTGCCCTGACACTTCATACAGTACGACGCCCCCCTCATCCTACTGTGCTCAACAGCCCCCTGGGGCCCACTGGGTCTCCCCTGCCTGTCCCCAGCACAGACACCCGTCTAGCTTGGCCCTGCCTAATGGTCTTAGGACTGAATTGTTTTTGGAAGAGAGGGTGAAGGCTAAGGGGTTTTATAAAGCTTTGATACATAAATTCATTGTGGGGGGCCGTTACTTTTCCTGACCATGTAACCTAGTTTTACATTCTGAAAATACAGTCTCCATACCTTCCTGAAGGTCTTTTTAGACTGCCGTCGTGTCCCTTGATGCACAGGATATTCTCGTAGTCTTCCTATAGACTGCACATTTTTTAGATAGCCAGAGGGTGACAAAGTGAAACATTTTGCTCATATCATTAGGGTGAGTCTTGTTCCCTCTCTTCAGCCTTTCCTGTGACTCAGACAGGGAGGGGCTCTGGTGTTGGAGAAAGCCTATTTCCCAGAAGTGACCATCCTGGGCAGTAGTTTCCATCTCCCTCTCTCCCCTGCTTCTAGCTCAGTAGTCCATCTTCCCGTCTCCCGACCACCCGGCAGTGGTTGGTGCCGCCTCCATTCGTGGAGCCCTTTCCATGGGTGCTTTGCACGTGCCGTCCCGTCAGCACCCTGGCCCTGAGACGTGGTGTTTCACAGACGAGGCAGCCAGGCTGGGAGAGGTAGTTAGTTCAAGGTCTCGTAACTCGTAAGGCCTGTGCCTTGAGCCCGAGCCCGCGTTTCCCCCTTAGAGCCTGTGCTCTCGACGGAGTCTGTGCTGCTGCTATGGGACCAGGCCGTGTGTGGGGAGGCCAAGTGTCTCACTGACTGTCTTTGATTCCTTGTAATTTAAGAAGAGGACGTGGGAACTTTTGGAAGTTATAGTTAGAGGAGGAAAAATAGATACAATCAGCTGTCTGGAAACACTGGCCCTCAGATGAATGACTATAACTGGATCAGGCTCGAAGGGGTGGCGGGCGTGAAGCCCAGGGAAGCCCATTTCTTTTACTGATCCATCCGCGCACAGTTCCTGTCTTTATACAGAAAGGGCACTTCGAAGGGCGGGGTTTAAAACTTTTCTAGCTTCTCTTTGGAAACTAATGTGGAAATTGAGGTCTTCAAGTGTACTTAAATAGCCTGATGCGATTCATTCATTCATTCAATTCATTCATTCATTCATGTGCACTGAGGTGGGAAGGGAGGGAGAAAGAGAGGGAGAGAAGCACTGATCGGGTGCCTTTCATACGCACCCCGACTGGGGACTGGACCTGCAACCCGGGCACGTGCCTGGACCAGGAACCACCGGGAGTCGAACTGGCGGCCTTTTGCTTTGCGGGACCGTGCCCAGTCAGCGGAGCCACACAGGTCAGGGCTGTCTGATGCTTTTTAAGGAAGAGCAGCTTAGACTTTGCTGAGCTTCCTCACTTTATCAGCCCATCTCCGTTCTGTTGGTTTTTTGTGAACGGAATGACGTGTGTACTCGTTGTGTCTAGAGTGGGCGTCCATCGTGTGATTTCCGAGGTATTTGCTAGGCGCAGAGATTGTTTTGCACCTCTGTCCCCCTTCACATCAGCTCTCCCTTGGGACTGGTGTCAGGCATTTGTGAGTCCGCGTGTGGGGAGCGTGCCCTAGGCTACTCCGTAGGCAGAGCTGTTCTCGATGCAAAGCTGCAGGCCTGCCCTGGAGTCAAACTGGCACCATAACCTTATTTCCACTCCTCTCTAGCCACGGAGCCGAGCTACATCGCATCTGAACAGAACCCACAGGCTGTCCGCCAGGCTTTTGAAAGTGGTGAGGAAAGGAAGCTTGTTCCTTGATGTGTTTGTAACTGCGGGAATAAGAAGTCTCTGCTCAGTTCTCAGACTCCTAGAAGTCAGAGGTGTAGAAAGCTGCCGTGCTTGCTTTCTGTCAGCCGGGCATCTGGCCTGCAGACCTTCAGAAACACTTAAGTCCTGCGGCAGGCACTTGGCTGCGCTGTGTTCTGGACAGAGGGAATTCGCCCGCCCCTGGGAGACAGGAACCCCCGCGAGCTCCGGGGCCACACCTCCCGAGCTTCTGTCCCAGCCGTGCAGCTTCTGGGTCTAGGCAAGTTCCCGAGCCATTCTGGACCTACGTCATTTTCTTCGTGGGACCATGATAATTCCTACCTAACAGTAAAGTGCTGACCAGGGTCCCTGGCAATCACAAGCATAGCTAATAAACTGTCAGCTTCTCCTGTGACCGATACCCTCCCTGCCTGTTGGGAGACTGTAGTGTTGGGTGTGTTTTCGGGACGAATTCACAGACATGGAACGTAACGGGATCTGCAGAACGACGGCATGAGAGAGTGGGGGAGGATTTTCGAGGTTACTGGAACAACTTCCGTGTTGTACGGGTCGGGAGACGGAACCTCAGGGGCGGTGAAGGGTTAGCCGCGTCGGCCAGACCATATCAGGACTGGAGCTGATTCCCGGTGTAATTATTAAACCAAGGGTTTTCATACAGTTGGCATTGGGTGATGATGTGATGACGATGATAGGGTGACGCCAGGAATTTTTTTTTTTTTTTTTTGATTGGGGATGAGGCAGAGAGAGGCTTGTGTATAAATAGAAAAAGCACACTCAACATACTTATTGTTTTTGTAATGCAGACTACAGTGAATAAGTTAACAAAAAAAACGTGGCAGATGGGAATATACCCAGGATCGTGAGAAAGTGTGATTGTGGGGGCATATGTTGAAAACAGCTGAATTCCTTCCTGTCTGCTCCCCTTACAGACACGGGGTGGAGTGTTTTGTTGCTGGAAAACCCGGGTTGTATGTATCTTTGGGGGAGCAGCAAGGTTAAGACAGGTACAAGCCCGCTGCAGCTCCTTAATCAGGGTGTGACGGGGGTCGTAGTAGGACTGGTACAGCGAGGGCAGTTGTTTTTTTCCTACAGTAGCTTTTATTTATTTTGGATCATCCTGTAAATGATATAGTCAATGTATGAAATTTGGAAAATACAGCAAGAAGGAAAGAAATACATAAAGAAAAGAAAGACAACCTAAAATCTCATAACCCCAAAACAATGAATTCACTATTCACATTTTGGTGCTCTTTCTTGGTTTGTGTGATTTTTCAAAAACATAATGGAGCTCCCATTATATATACAGTTTTATATACTGGATTAAAATGTTAAAAGTATATTCCAGAGGCACAATGACTTGTCAGGTTTTCAGTCCCATAAGAAAATGTGGACTTGACCATATGCCGTAGAAGAACATTCTTTTTTTATTTTTTAAAAAAGATTTTTAAAGTTTATCTGTAGAGAGAAGGGCAGGGAGGGAGAAAGAGAGGGAGAGAAACATGCGAGAGAACCATGGATGGGCCACCCCTCACACGCGTCCCTGCAGCCCAGGTGCAGGCAGCCTAGGCATGTGCCCTGACCTGAACTGAACTGGTGACCCTTCTCTCCGTGGGACGAGGCCCAACCAACTGAGCCACACCAGCCAGGGCAGAGGACATTCTTTCGTGTGTGTTTTATATAGCAGTAACGTCTAAAGCAGGCTGATGGTGCTGCACCTTCATTTTTATCAGAATGACTCACATTCTGCCATCAATAGGTAGTCTCAGAAATAAAAATAGTAAGTTACCTGACCCTCCAGGAAGTCTTGCCTGGTTCAGGAAGCACTGTTTTGATCACTTATCTGCTAAGTAATACTCTGGGATCAGTGTGCAGGCATACTCTGCTAATTTATGTTAAACCAACTGGTTGCCAGATAAGGCCAGGTAACTAGTTCCCAGCAGAGAGAGAGCAGTTCGTTCTTGGCAAGAAAGAAAGATTCGGTTTGGTCATACAGAGAAAGGGAAAGCCAAGTATTGAAGGAATGCAAATTATAGGTAAAATTAAAATCCAACAGTGAGAATTCTTCATTGTGTTTCTAAGATTGACTTTTCTGTACTCGAGGATAAGTTTATGGGTTTTATAGAGAGAGGCAGGGCGCGAGAGAGAAATGTGGATGTGAGGGAGAACTGTCAGTCGGTTGCCTTGCATAGGCGCCCCGACCGGGGACAGAACCCACACCTAGATATGTGCCCTGACCAGGAATCGAACCTGTAACCTTTTGATGCAAGGGACAGCACTCCAGCTGGGCTAAGGTTGACTCTTTACGCCAGAGACTTGAAGATTGTTCAAAATGCAGTTCTGAAGAATAGTGGGTTCAACGTAACAGTCGTTCTGGGAGGTGGGAAAGAGCGTGGGGATTGACTAAGGGGCTGAGGAAACTTTCTGGGGTGACGGGAGTGTTTCCTGTCTTGATAGGGATTTGGGTTATATAGGTGTGTGTGTGCGCATTCGTCGGAACTCAGCCAATGAACACCTATTTTATGAAATCTTACACCAAAAAGTGAAAAATATACAAATATTGATCTCTTACTAATGATATGTATGCTGAAGTATTCAGAGGGCAGTATACTGATCTCTCTGCAAAATGCTTGGAAATGCATGGAAAAATAAGACGATTTGATGAATGGATAGATGGATATATTTGTGATAAGAAACTTAAGAGTAGAATAAGATGGTGAGGGTAGCCCTGGCTGGTGTGGCTCAGTAGATGGAGTGCTGGCCTGAGAACAAAAGGGTTGCTGGTTCGATTCCCAGTCAGGGCACATGTGTGGGTTTCGGCCCAGGTCCCCAGTGGGGGGTGCGTGAGAGGCAACCACACAGTGATGTTTCTTTCCATGTCTTTCTCTTTCCTTTCCCCTCTGTCTAATAATGAATAAATAAAATCTTAAAAAAGAAAAAAGATGGTGAGTATATATGAGTGTTTCCTAAAATTCTTTCAACTTCGTTGTATGTTGGAAATTTTTTATAATAACATGTTGGTTAAAGGAACGTTGTAAATTAGTACCATTAAGGGTCCAGTCACAGTTATCGGGCAGAAGTGGAGCCATGTCAAGCTGACCCTGCCTTGATTGATCATAGGAACGTTGAGATTGCTCGGGAGAGAGCTGAAAGCCCTTGGATTCTTCATCTTTACTGTGTTAAGGATCTCTCCGTGTCTTTCTCACTGAGTCAAAAGATTATTTTTCCGATTAGCGTCCTGTCCTGGAAATGGCCAAGTGGCATAAACCTTGCTTTACTGTCGAGGAGGTGGCGCCTGTGTTCATTTCTATACAGAAGGTCCGTGGACATACCGGCACCATTTTCCCCCCACACCCCTAAGGCCGGCACTCAGTACCGGTCTGTGCGCCTCTGCCCGCCTCTCCTGTTCTCCGTCCTGCAGCCTGGACATCTTCTGCCGTCCCGTCTCGTGTTCAGCCGTCCTCCTTATCTGCTGTGTCTGCCCCAGTATCGAATCCATCCATTAAATGAACTTCGATTACTGTATTTCTCGGTTCTGGAATTTTTAGTTGATACTTTTTTTTAAAGACTTTATTTATTTATCTGTAGAGGGGAAGGGAAGGAGAGAGGGAGAGAAATATCAGTGTATGGTCGCCTCTCGTGCGTCCCCTGCTGGGAACTGGTCTGCGACCCAGGCGTGTGCCCTGACTGGGAATCGAACTGCGGTTGTTTGGTTCATAGGCCCGTGCTCAATCCACTGAGCCACACCAGCTAGGGGATACTTTTTTTTTTCATAGATTTCAATTTTATGGTGAAGTTTTCCATTTTCTCCCCATCTTTTTTCTTTATTTTTTTCATTTTATTTTCTTGAATGTAGTTATTGCTAAATCTCACGAGTGATAACTCCAGTGTGTGTTATTCCCTGTTGACCTTTTCCTGTTGTCTGGTTCTTCTTTTGCTATTCGGACATTTGGTTCTGTCTCTCGGCATGCCTCGCAATATTGACTGAAAACTGGACGTCGTGTATAAGAAGTCGTAGTGGCCCTCCATTGTTTTATCCTGCTCCAGAGAAGGTTCTCTCCGTTTGCCGGGCAGACGGGATGGGGACCGGTCTCATTTATCCCATCAGGGCTTCAGGTGACCAAAGCAAGGGTGTGGTTGTGGTCAGGACCCTTGAGGGTGTGGCCCTGCGGGAGTTCCAGCTGAGAACCTGGGGTGTTCCTCAAGACCCTTCTCCCACGGTGTGCCCTGGACTTGAACCTTCGTCTCCTCAGCACCTGGGGTGGGTGAAAACTCTGCCGTGCCCTTCAGAGGCAGAAAGCCTGGTCTGGTCTCCTAGCCTGCTGACCTATTAAGGGGAACACTCTCTCAAATCTTTTCACCAGGATTCTGGCCGCTTGAGTTTTTTCTGTTTTTGTGTCCTCTGACCTGAGATGCTGACAGAAATTCTGCTGGCTTCGCTGCTTCTTAGCTGTGGCTCTGGTCCTGTGCCCCAAGTGTTCGCCCGCTTCCTCGGCCCTGTTTTTGGTGCCCAGAATTGGCAGGTGCCCCGGGGACGGACCAGCTGCGGCATGCTGGCTGTCTCCCAGGGGGCTCATCCTTCTCCGGGATTCTGTCCTGATTGCCTCAGCAGCTCTCCAAAGTCTTCAGACTTTTTTTTTTTTTGTATTTTACCTGGCTTTTCTAGCTCTTCTCAGAAGGGTCCCTTATCTGCAGCAAGGTCCCCAGACACAGTCAGAAGCAAAGCTGCTTGATGTACATCTTGCTCATTTGCTTTCTTCCTTATGTTGTAGAAAGGGTGTTAGTCTGTGCTCCATACATTCAGGAAGACACGTCCAATTTAAAGGGCATTGAAAACACGTGTTTGTTAATCTAAACGTGAACCAGCCAGTTCAAACTTATTTACTTATACATTACCACTGTGCTTTTTGTTTAACGATATCAGTGGTTAATTTAAAAGTGTTGGCATAAAGAAGTTAAATGGTTTGTCTAAGGCAGAGTTTCTCAATCCCGGCACAAGTGACATGTTGGGCTGAATAATTCTTTGTTGTCGGGGGCCGTCCTGCGCATTGTAGGACGTTTAGCAGCATCGCTGGCCTTTTACCCACTAGATCCCGTTTCACTCCTCTCCCCGAGCTCGTGACAACCAGAAATGTCTCGAGACATTGCCAGATGTCCTCTAGGAGCAAAATGAGCTCTGGTTGCCAGCCACTGGTCTAAGAGGAGTGATT